>JAXGGA010012171.1:0-39683 GCA_038373865.1 Uloborus plumipes | reverse complement strand
CGATTAGAAAAATATTTTCCAACCTCGTACTCCTCTGTTACACAAAGTGGTCGAACTATTCAAAACCCTTAATGAATGACTCATATATACAAGCCATTTACACTTTATTATGCACAAATAAACAGAGAATAATTTTTAAAACAATGATTAGTTGGCGAAAATTACTTCATTTGATAAACTTAACTCGACAATTTCAGACATGATTTGTACCATTTTGGCTGGAATAACCCATAAATATAACATTTGCATCTCGGAATGTATCTTTATTTTTTCAAAATGAAGTTGAATTTCGAGGTGATCGTTTAAGAATTAGTTTATTAATTTGTTTTTAAAAAAGTGAATATGTTTAGCATGACCCTTAATGTATTTAAAATGATAATTTGCCACTTTTAAAGAATGTGTATCTTAATTTTTTGGAACTAAAGTAAAATTTCAAGTTGATTATTTAAGTAAAGTTTACTCATTTGCTTTTTTAAAAGTGAACAACTTTAGCATACCTCTTAAAAGTATATTTAAACTGCTGATTTGAATCTTCAGAAAACATGTTCCTTTGTTTTTTGGAGTTATATAAAATTTTTAACTGATTATTTGAGTATAACTTTATTATTATTATTATTATTTAACACACTGGTCCTGTTTTAATATTTTCTTCTTTAACTTGTATGTTAGAAAAATTACATGCATATTATTCTTAAAAAAAAAGAATTTCAAAGCAAAATTTTGCTTTATATTATTGCAAAATTAGAAATAAGAAAATGTGTTACTTTGTAATGAAGTTTAACCCTACACTGCATGATTTTTTATTTTTCTTAGAAAAAAATATATGTGTTTGTCAATGTAATAAGAAAACATGGAAAAACATTTTTAAAAAATTAACTCTTAATGTTCACCACTTTTTAATTAAAAATAGTTTTGTTGCCAAATGGCTACACCATGCATTCAACAGATAAAAATGATTTTAAATGATAGTCTTGAAATTAGTTCTTTTTTGTAAAAAAAATAGAGGAATTGAACATTTGGTTCACTGTACTCTTGTAATCCTCTACATTTTGACATTTTACATTATTTTTTATATGTACTTGTACTTTCCGATGATGAATTCTGTCAAATCTGATGTCTTTTGGAGGCTCTCTCTCGCAAGCTTTCTTTCTTTTCTCTTTTTTTTTTTTGGTTTGTAACTAGTTCCTCTGTAGCTAATGGTCTCTTTTTAATACGCTTTTATTAATTTCACATGTGGGTTTGTTTGTATGTATGTATGTATGTATGTAACTCTGAATAAAAGATAAAATTTACGTTCTTTGCAAATATAAAAGTAATATATTTAATATTATTTTTAATACTAAAGGCTAAACTGTATTGCATATTGATGTATTATAAGTACATGTAAACTTAAGTGCGGATATTCAGTAGTTTTGAAAATCAGAGGGAAACCCGTGATGATCACAGCGCATTCCAATGTAAAAGCGTATTTTTTAGTTTTTTTTCAAAACTATATTTTAAAATTATTAATGACTTTACTTGTCCGTGTAAGCACAACGTTTGTGCTAACTGAAATCTAAAATGAACACGTTTTAAAGGCTTTTCCCTATTGATTTTTTGTTTGTTCACTCTGTTGAACATCAACTAAGCATTGATAATTGCGAGGTCTTATAAACGGTAGAACAGCCGAAAGTACCACTTTTGGGTCCGCATGATTATATTATACCTTCCAAAAAGAGAAAGAAGCTAGCGCGAAACATAAACAAAGCACATACTTCATGAACTACAGAGATGAATCGAAGTGTTCTCTGGATGCTTACTGCATAATGTTGCCAAATGGCTACAGACGTGTATTATGTCCTAGATTTTTTCCAAATAATTATTTTGATGTAAAACGCATCTTAAACGAAAGATAAATGTTTATTTTATTCATGTTATTTTTTTAAAAGACGAAGAAAAATATTTCATTGTAAAAAATAATTTCAAAACATGGTAGTTTGAGTGATTTTAAAAGCTATCCATATGGATTCATTTAAGAGCATGTAACAGACCAGTGCTGCCATGTATGGAGGATAAATGGTGATAATTGCTTTAAATATACCCAATACTTGCTTTTTATGCATTGAGTTGCCTTATGACTACATTCTGCTATTCATAAGGAGGACAAATTGTTCAGGTATCCAATTGGCAGACACCATGCAGTGTAGGGTGATAAATTCTATATAATTTTAAATAAAATTATGTAATCAAGTTTGAAAAAAAAGAAAAAAAAAAACGTTTATCTGAGCTTAGTTTTTTTGTTCCCTTTTTTCTTCTTTTCTTCTTTTTTTATATATTGGTTAAATTTTTAATAACTGTATCATTTACGTAGAAACCTATTGAAATGATATGAAACAGAAGAGCTTTAAAATGTAAACTAAGAATAATTAAAAGTTTAAACTTGAGTATATACAGAAATATTTATATTCAATCTTTTAAAGTTTCGTTTATTTTGATTAAAAATACATAATTAGAAAGAAATCACAATATGCTAGTGTTTCATTTCATATGTAGCGCTACTCCTGTACAAATAAAATAGAGGCTTTAAAAATTAATTTAAATGTCTTTAACATGTTCTTAAGAAGAATGAGTGCGAGAAAACAACTTTGATTTATTTGTTTTGAAGCTGCATTACATAAAAATAAGCGAACATGCAATGTAATTGTAAATGCCGGATATCCGGTATCCGGCGTGTGATGAGCCACCGCATATCCGATATCCGGTATCCGGCAAAATCACTATCCGGTCCATCCCTAGTATAAAGTAAGCTTTTCCAAAATTGTAACATATCACCTTTATCCACTTGCTCCTTTAAATGTTAAACATTTTTATCAATTACTGAAAAGGAAAATAAAAGGCAGCTCGTTAATTGGCTCGTACCCTGAACTTCATACCTTTTCCATGCGACAAAAAATGATTTGCGAAATCGTATAAAAAAATCCGTTTACGAAATGTATAAAATTTCCATTTACATGACTTACTGATACTAAATATAAATCATGTTCTGACGAGACGGTAAATGGTTTACCAACGTACGATGAACATATGAAGACTCTTTTTATGATTAACTCTTAGATTTTTTAGATGCAGTTTATGACCTATTTAAAGTTTATGTACAAGACGTTTATCCCTTCAAATCGAAAAATTGTCAAAACTGCGCTATTACTATACACTGACAATAAAAGTTTTGCAGCTACTATAAGAAATTCAGTGGCTTTTTATTGGCTTGTTTGAAAGTTAAGTTTTTTATTTTAACAGGGATTTTTCCGCTTTTAAAACTACCTTGCTTTTTGTTTTACATTTGTTTTTCTTTTTTGCGTGGTCTAAAAGAATATGCTCTTTCCTTGAAAATTGGTATTTACTTAATGACGTATTTAAGTTCAAATTTATGCTTACGCAAAGTATAAATTGTATTAAACTTGAATGAAAATGTTAAAAACTGAATAACGTTAACTATTGATAAAACTAAAAATCCTGAAATCTTTTAAACAGGCTGAGTAGAAGAGCAACGGATGTTAAGTCTAAGATTAAAGGTGAATTTTAAATAGTAAAAAAAAAGAAAAAAAAAAAAACATTGCTGTTTCCATCCCATAACTCCGTTCTCTTTCACGTTTAAGCCATGAAAAATCAAATGATTGCAGTGCCGTTTAGATTTAATTTATAGATGGCATATGTCATCTGTAAGGTGCTATCTGGTTCTGCATTCATCTCGATTACTTCCCATTCTAGACTGATGAGTTCAGAAATAAACGAAACTGCAGTCTCTGGAATAACCAAGCTGGCGGTGTATTGCACGTATCTGGGCCTATTCCTGACATCGGGGTGATAATTTACTGCTTAATACCCAAGCTCCCCTTCTATTTACAGGTTTTACTGTACTACGGTCTTTCGCAGGTGTGCTAATTTTACATTAGCTACAGGGGTGCCCATCCCTCCCAAGCTCAATGGCGCAAATTCCCCCCCAAAAAATTTCACAACACTGTTGTGCTTTTTATTTTTATCCCTCTTTTTTATTTTATGTATTTTCTTAAATGTCATTTATTTATTTTTTAAACATTATTTATTTTTTTAATATTATTTATTTATTTATTTAAATATCTTTATTTATTTTTTAAAAATATAACTATTATTTTTTATATATTATTAATTTTTTTAATGTACTAATTATGTGCGGAATAAAATCGCTTTTTTCCCCTTCCAAACATTCCAAGCGCACACACACACACACACACACACACACACACACACACACACACACACATAAAACAAATAAATAAATAAATAATAATAAAAAAATAATTTAAATTAAAAAATAAATTAATGAACAATTTACATTTAAAAAAATCAATAAATAATTTAATTTAAAAAATAAATTAATAAATAATTTAAATAAATAAATAAATCAGTTAAAAAAATCCCCCCAAAAAACTTTGATGGCGCAACTTGCGCCATAATCCCCCCCTGTGGACACCCCTGATTAGCTACCAGTTTTTTTTTGGCACTCTTAGCTTCTGTAAGATGATCTCTGCCTCCAGCTCGGTTAGTTCCGCTTCCAGAATGATGAGTGATGAAAAGATAGAAACTGAAGTCACTGGGTGGAATAGCCGAGCTGGCGGTGTATTCTATGCAGGTGAAGTACGTTGTGATATGATTTCGGGTACTTAATTGGGATGACGAAATCATTTAAAAGTACCATTTTAAACTGATTAATTGACAAAAAAAAAGCTGTATGTTCTCAATGTTCACGCTCCTTCCTTCTAATTGACCACCGATTTGTTTTTGTTCATGCTTGTGACTGAAACACTTCTCCCAAGACAGCCTCTTCCCTCTTCCTCAAATCTACCCAATATCTAATAATGTCTTTCAAATACTTTTTAGCTATACCTATTCAATTTTTCTTACTTATTTTTGCTACAACCATCCTTTAAAATAAAATTTCTTGTACCTTAATTCGTCAATTAATTTTGACATCACAGAGTTTGAAATCGTTCGTTAAAACTAACCAAGGAATTTTATTTTATCAAAAAATTCTTTTTCAACATCAAGTATCAGTTTTGAGTATGAATTTCCCCCTTTTTATCTTTAAAAATATGAAAAATACTTAGAATTAATGGTTGCTCATTTTTTTATTAGTAAATGTGAAAGTAAATCAATTCCCTAAGTGATATACACACACACACATTGTTTTAGGGCTGGTCCAAAAACCTTTTTTCGAAAGTTTATGGGGCACAGGATTAAAAAGGTGCCAATTGGTTTCAAACTAACATGTGTAAAATTTCATTACATTCTGAGCAGTTTTTTTGCTGCCATATTGATTTTGAAATTTTGACCCTTTTACCAAGTTATCCTCCATGTAGAATAGCAACAATAATAAATAATACGTTTTATTCATGAACAATGTATAGTCTAGCACCCAAAATTTAGGCAAATAGTATCATTTTAGGGATAAAGCTGGGTGAAGTATCATTTCTTTTTCAGTTTTTTTGCGTAGATAACGAAAATGTTGATCCGGAAATCGAAATCAGTAGCATTTGTACAATAATTGTCGAAATAAGCATCAAAATCATCAACTTTTAGAATTTTCTTTTCGTAATTGGAATGACTTTTACATTGAAAAATTGTTCCAAATAAAATGTGCTTGGACGCTAATTATTTATGTGCATGCTTTTTTTGTAGTTTTTACTAAAATTATTTTAACTATAATCTCACTTTATCACGATAACGCCTATTAGTCTATCAGTAGTCAGTAGGGCAGAAAAATAGCATCATTTTAGCAACACAGTTGTGAGGTGTTTTTTTCAGTTTTTTGCGTAGTTTACGATTATGCCAATACGAAATCGGCACCTTTTGTAAAGTAATTGTCGAAATAAGCATTAAAGTCATCAATTTTTGAAGTTTCATCTTTTTTGTAATTGGAGCGTTCTTTACCCGGAAAAAAATAATCCAAAAGAAAGTTATTCTGCTATTAATTATCTACATATATATTCCTGATGTGTTTTTCACAACTTTTTATAATACTTCTACTGAAGGCAAAACTTGTTAGAAAGTCTCAACATTAAAGAAAAATGTCTTGCACGATTTTTGTTAATGAAAAGTATTAATCCACAGTTAATTTATATCGATTTCATTTTCAAATTACGCCCCCCTCCCCCAAGAGTTTCAGTCTATAAACTATTAATAAAACTAGAAGAAATTGAATGAAGCGCAACTTATCTTTTTGGAACCAAAGTTCATAAACTTTTATTCAAGATAATAATAATACTATAATGCAGAAAAATATGCATTAATTTATTTGAAACTATTTACAAATATTACATATTTTATCACATTTTAGATGTTCTTATTTATGCAATTAAAACTTCTAGTAAATAAAGAAATAGACATAAAAAAGTTTTGGAAAAATAGACATGGAAAAACTGAAACTCCAGAAATGATGAACAAAACTGTTAGTATCTCGTTCGAAAAACTCTCATTGTCTTTAATAAACGAAAATAAGAAAAAAAAAATCTTTAAAAAAATATCCAAAAAGTATGTTGTGTGTTATTTCAATCAGCTATCTTGAATTTTAAGAAGATGCAATGAATATTAAAGAAGGAAATTATTTAGTCTCCTAAACTCATGTTTGTGAACATTGCAACACCACGAAGGAATCGTCATAATTGAATGAAATTTAACACACAGCTGAGTGATAGTGGTACAAATAAATGATTAAACTTAGAAAGTCAACAAACAATAAAAAATATTGTAATTAGATAAAAAAATATTGTATTTTGTGTAGCCAATACGCGCTACAATAAATGCTGCTACGCGACGTGGCATGGAGTCAAACAAATTTTTAATGTCTGTCTGATCAAGAGCATTCTATACTGTTTGTATGCGTACCCAAAGTTCGTCCGTAGAAGCAACAAGACGAGGATCACGAACGAGACGCCGACCAACGAAATCCCAGACATGTTCAATCGGCGACATATCCGGGGAATACGCTGGCCAGGGAAGAAGCTGTACCTGCTGCGATGCAAGGAAGGATTAAACAGTCCTAGCGACATGAGGGCTGGCATTATCCTGCTGAAATACAGCGCCAGGCAAGCCTAGAAGGAAGGGGACAGGTTGGGGCTGTAGAACTTCACTGATGTTCCGGTTGCTGTTCAGGTTACCCACAATTCGTTGCAATTGAGATCGTCCGTGACATGATATGGCACCCCAGACCATGACTCCAGGTGACGACGTTCGATAATGCACTCTGGAAGGTGGCGTTCACCGGCATGGCGTTCGACGTGAATGCAGTCATCATGGTACCACAAATTAAAGCGGGATTCGTCAGATAACACAACATACTGCCAATCAGGATGCCAGTCCTTATGCTAATTGGCCCATTGTAGACGCAGGAGGCGATGGTTTAGCATGATGGGGATCCTGTATATAGAAGTCCTTGCGCGCAGTCCACGCTGCAGCAGACGCAGACGTCTACGAATTGATGAAGCATACAATGAAACGCCTGTAGCTGTTGACCACTGTGCTGCCAGTTGTCTAGAAGAAGCTGTACGGTCCGTCAGCACCATGCGAATCAGGTGTATCATCGCACGCTGACGTCACATTTCGGGGTCCACTCCCAAATTTCCGAGCTGTCCGTCTACTGCTTCCAAACAAGCATCACTGTGCTGCTGGTACGCTGCACACGAGCGGCTACTTCACGATAAGAAAATCCAGCTTCACGAATGCCGATGATCCTCCCCCGTTCAAACTCCGTAAGTTATTGAAACCACGCTCTTTTTCGTCGAAGAGGCATAAATAACGTCTGAGCTAACGTTTATCACAAGCAGATAACCACCTATAACCATACACGTCTTGCTGCAGGCGTCGATTTATTCGGATAAATCCGGCGCTCAGAGGGCGCTGCTCAGCGTACGCATGCGCTACGAGTCTAAAATTCGAGTCATTTGCATATTATAACCTACTTTGCATTTGATGAAAATTTCAGCCCATTCGCGCAAGTCCTTCATGGTGTTGCAATTTTCATAAACATGATTTTACTTTAACTGGGTTATTTTTTTTTCAGTCTCCTACTCTATAATTGGGCTAAAAATCTTTGTCATCGTCATCCCCAATCTCTTAGCAATATCCAATAATGTATGAAATCTTTCCTATCTTGTTTGTTACATAAATAGTTGCAGATGTCAGTACATGGCAGGTTGACATCCGAGCATTGTAATAAACCACCTTGTAGGGCAAAGTTTGCACTTGTGACAATATATAATTTCCATTACTTCCTTAGGGGAGGGCCCACTCCCCAGCCAAGTCATGAGAATTTTGTTTTTTCAACACTCGAACCATATCGTATGGCGTTGGAATCATTTGACAAGTGATTTTCACCGTATTGAAGCCTGGTAATTCAATATTGATCTACAAGAATGTAAGAGTTGGGGATGAATATTTATGGGGCTCATATGTTGCGGCTCATTTTCCGGGTAAAATTCACTCCAATTGACAAAAAATTGAAACTTCAAAAATTTATGATTTTGACGCATATCTCGACAATTGCAGTACAAAAGGTACCGATTTCGAATTCGCGTAGTTGTAATATAAAAAAGCTGAAAAAAAATGAAGCCTCTCCTAATTGTGTAGCTAAAATAATGCTATTTTCTGTCTTACTTATAGACTAGAGCAAAAAAAAAAAAAAAACCATGCACATAATAGATTATCGACTAAATAACTTTTATTTGGAACATTTTTTTAATGTAAAAGTCATTCTAATTGCAAAAAAACTAAAATTCTAAAAATGACGATTTTGATGCTTATTTCGACAACTACTGTACAAAGGCTACCAATTTCGATTTCTGGATTAAAAAACTCGTAATCTGAGCGAAAAACTGAAAAAAAAAAAAAAAAAATGACACCTCACTCAGCTTTATCCGTAAAATGATAGGGGAAACTGGGGCTAGTTGGCCTAGTTTTTACTTTTCGATTTTTCTAATCGTTTCTGTTGTACTTACGGTAAAAGTGATTTATGCCTCTGATAGGGTATATTGGCTACTAAAATACACTTAGAACTTAATCTAAAATTTACTGGGAAACTAGTGAAGAATGTTTTTCGAAGGCACCTCAACAGTGCCAACTGATCCTGGAGTCGGGGTAAGTTGGTAAGATGCATCGGGGTATGTTGGCATAACATTGCTCGAAATGGTAAATATGCTGCAATATAACAATTCTTTATTCTTTAAATATATTTTTATGAGGTAATATGTCATAACGAAGTTTGAAAAAAAACATGTATGAGTATTGTAGGTAGGTTACAAATGTTTATGTCAACTGCAAAAGATGGGTCCTTACTCATATGAATGAGGGGGGGGGGCATCTTCCCCAGACCTTGTTGTTAAGGTACCACATTGTGTCCGGTGGCTCTGGTCACTACCAATACTTTGTAGTTTTCAAAATAATGAAGACTAAAAAGTCTTCGTTATCGACTTTAAGTATTTGCCCTGAATACTTGCGAGCCCTATACTTCACTACCACATACTCTCCTACATGATAGGAATCAACTCCAACAGCAGCATGTAGTGCTGTCTCATCATCATGTGGGGGCCGTGTATGAAGTGTTGGTTGGGGCAGACCAGATACAGTAGAATTGACTCATCTTCATCCTCATCATTGAACTGGGAAAACAAAAAAACTGATCTCCCCAGAAAGCGTGTAACAAGCAAATTTCTTACTTTAAAAAATGTACACTACTACTCTTTTTTTTTATTATTATTTTAATTAAAATTTGCTGAAAAATATTAATCTCATTTAAATACTAAATTGAGCTGAGGAAGGGATATTATGTTATGATTATGTTTTTCAAAATTGAAACGTTTTCAAGTTAAAAATGTTGAGTCTTTCAGATCTCGATATTGTAATTTAGAGTTTCCTTTCGATTACCAGCAACCTCCTCGCCGTGCTCTAAACCCACCCTGTAACCTATACTTGAAACACAGTACTACTTCCTTCATTTTGAAGCTCACGTCATGAGATCACCTCTCTCGGAGCGAAATATTTGCACCAAAAAAGCGCCTTTGTTTTCTGGCACACACAGCGAGTCAAAATAACAAAAAGGAATTCTCTAGTCAATGCTGGTTTCGCTGAAGTTTCAAACTAAGGTCTTTGGCTATTCAAATTCGAGTGATGGTGCAGTCAGTGAAGATCAGTTTCCATACAAAGGGTGGAATTTCCATGAGAAGTACGGGTGGAACAGTCATGGTTCAAGACATTCAAGGTGCTGCGACTAACTCGAATCTGAATGTTTTCGGAAGAGAACACTTTCAGGAGCGAAAAACAAAACATCCCGCACAAAATATTTAAGAAGAGTCTCTTATGATGAATATTTACTTTTTAACAGTTACGGTATTTCCTTCTGGACGACAAAACCGTGTACAGTTCTCGCCGCTTATTAAAATCACATTCGTTCCGAGGACATTCGACTTTATAAAGCGGCTGATTTTATAAGCTGGCATACTTACACTTGAAAAAAACTTTAAAGTTTCAATTATTTGAAAAATAAATGAATTACCCCAGGTAGCACAAACAACGTTTTAACGTTTTATAAACGTTTTTAATCCGTTGTCACAACGTTAATAACCATTTTACAACCTTTAAAAAACGAAGTGTGCTGCTTGTGACTGTATTTATACATAGCTTTAAAAGTTTCAAAATGCAGTAAACTATATATGACTTACGTTTTTTTGCACAAGGGTCTTAAATATTGGGGTATTGCTGTTTGATAAACTGAATTTGACAATAAAAATTCAACGTTGTTTTTAAACGTTCTTGTAATTTTCAGCACTATCTCTTATAGCTATAAAGTGTATCATATGACATAAAAGAGCTTTTCTGACACATTGAAGATGGCAAATTTGTCACTGATTTCGTCGTCTTCAGCGACACTCATCCACTTCTTCGCGCAACATAACTTTAGAATTTTTTATATCTGTTTCTGTAGAAATTTTCAACATAATTAAAACTGTCGTTTTTAAATTTTAGTACACGCTTTCCAAAAACTTGATTTTATGATAAAGATTTTATTAAAGGATGGCTTTAACATGTTTTGATAATGTAAGAAATCGGTTCCTGCAGGTTTGATTTCAAAAAGCGGCCATCAAATCCAGTGATTTATTAGTGGAATAAGTAGTATCTTTGAACGAAATGCTATCCCTTTCAATTCTTATTTCTGTTATTAAAATTCTTTATTTTCATAAACATGAAGAATTTAACGCTACACGGCAATATTTTTATTTTTTCTTTGAAAAAAATAAATATGTTTTTCAATGTAACAAGAAAACGTGGAAAAATGTTTTTCAAAATTTAGTTTTGAGGATAAATGGTGATAATTACTTTAAAGATACATAATACTTGCTTTTTATGCATTGAGTTGCCTTATGACTACATTCTGCTGGTCATAAAGAGGAAAAATTGTCCATGTATCCAATTGGCAGCACAATGCAGTGTAGGGTTAAAATAAAGAAAGCGTCAGAATTTTAAAACTCACTTTTAAAAAATAATTTTCGAAACATCTCTCATTTTGTCATTTCTAACTATAAATACGTTCAAACATTAAAAAGATAAAATCATTTATGCTTTTTATTATCGAAAATTCATGACCTACTGATACTCGCTAGAAATATACGTTTTAGTGTCGGGTAAGGTAAAGAGGATATAAAAACCAGGTTTTTCAACTTAAGTTGATAATAAATACAAAATATTGCTACGAAAACTTCAAATATTGTTTGTTTTCATTTAACATTACATCGATAAAAAAACACGCTGCACTGAATTTTAGGAAGAAAAAAAAAATATTTAAATGGAGATTCGTGACTTTTTTTTTTTTCATATGTATTTATGATCCGGGGTGGAATAAAGTGGCCACAGCTAAAAAATAGGCATAAAACCTCAATAAGTTATCACAAGTTTTAAGAATACTCCTCACAAATATTTATTTCACCGAAATTGACTTTGCGTAAATAAATTTGGAACTTATGACGTTCAACTATGGTCAAAAATTGACTCATCAATAATTTTAATGGTATTTGATTCCTCGATTTAATCAATGTCAGCACGGGAGGTTTTCCAATGTTTAACTAGTTATAATTTCGCAAACTTTTTTCTGCAATACGTAAAAGATCCTGAAAAATGTTACTTTATTTGAAAAAAAAATAATAATAAAAAAGATTTTCTGATCAAGTTTAATCTTTCTAGATCTAAGCTTCTACTTTTTACTGATATTCAACAAGGACTTTTTGAAGAATAAATTATTCTATTAGAATAAATTGAAAGTTAAATGAAAAAGTTCTAAGAATTAATTAAAGGTTATAGAGGTACAATCTTGTGTAATAGTATTTAATCTCAGTTATATTTCATTCCGTTGATCTTAAAAGAAATAATTGTTAAGCAAAATTAATATTTAGCTAATAAGTAAAGATGAAGCGATATCTGAAGAATGATGGCCCAATCTATCTGTCCACTTTACCTTCTTCTTAAGCAAATTGTTCTAAAATATTATACGAAACTAATCCAGCTTAGCTGTCTACAGGGACGTCATTTCAAGTTTTTCCAGGGGGGGGGGGCAAGGGTAAAAGCACAATACAATTTGACCAGAAAACGACAAAAACCACGCCCACTTAAATGTAAATACAATGATTTCTCAATGTCAGGGGGGGGGGGACAAATGACCCCCCTGTCCCCCCATAAATAACGGGCCTGGCTGTCTATGAGGAAGTGTGGAAGGCTTTCTGCACTATCAATCCGCTGAAAATTTTAATAAAACAATTGCGCATACAAGTTTAAAGAGGTTTTCAGATTCAATAATGTTTTATAAGCACGCTAAACGGCTTTTTTATTTTCAGTATTAAAATTTTGAATTTTGAACGTAATTCCGGATTGTTAAATCCAGAAATAACAATTTACCCTCATCCCTCTATTTATTTTAAAGATATAGCCTTTCATATTTAATATATGACCACTTTATTTTATTGAACACACAGACACACAATTTAACCCAATTAAGTCTATATTTAATAGAAAATTATGTAATGTGTGAAAAGAAAATTAAAACATTCTGAAAGATGTTTTTTTTTTTTTTTTTGTGACAACGACAAACGTGTCTTCAATAATTCATCAATTTATAAAAGTACAGAAGCAGTTTAAAGATTTTTTCCACCGCCTTCGGCAAGAGATAAAGAGACAACTCATTTCGTTTTCTTAGTCTAAGAAAACGATTTATTCTGTTTCTTAATAACCATTGCTTTAATGTACACTGCGATGCAAAAGTTTAGACAAAATGCAAATATGTGAATAAAAAGAAAACTATTCAACGAAATATTTTCAAATTTCTGCTGCAGGTATACAATATGGTCCCAAATACATGTCTGGAGTTCTTATAACTATAACTGGAATCAAATTTTGAATATTACAAAAGATATTTTTTTACATTGTTGCAAAAGTTTAGACAATAGTCAGATTTTATGCAAATATCCCTTGAAATGTGATTGGTGGAGGAAATGCGGGACTGTATTATTCATTTATAAAGTGCAGAGATTGCTGAATAAATAATCAAAATCTCAAAAGCTCTTTAGTTCGCGTGTAAAGAAGATGAGAAAGTTTGGAAGTTGAAATTTGTAAACGAACCTACTTTATTAATTTTTTGTCTTTTAAATCGGCTCTAATATGGTAGTACATTGTTTTTTACTTTGTGGAGAGCAAATTTAGACATGCGTATCGATCAAAAAGTCCAAGAAAAATTATATTTCTTAAGGATGAAGGAATTGAAAAAACGGCTAATACTGACGATTCGCCCCTTAATCCTAAAAAACTTCAACTTGGGTCAAAAACAGCAGGTGACAGAATAAGTAGATGAACAACTGAATCGGAATGCATAAAAAAACAAAAGAATTGTGCTTGAGCCTTTTCGGACAGAGTGTCCCAAATAAGCCAGATTTTAATGTGAAAAGCAGCATATGTATCATCGTGACTAAAAAATGAATGGTACTTTCTTTGATAAAAATGATTAAAATTGGGATGGCCTAGATGGATTTATAACTCTTTTTGCGGGACTTGAGAAATATCCAATGATCATATGCTGTGCTGCTTTTACCAATAAAATCTGGCTTATTTGGGACACTCTGTTCGAAAAGGCTCAAGCACAATTCTTTGTTTTTTTTATGCATTCCGATTCAGTTGTTCATCTACTTATGCTGTCACGTGCTGTTTTTGACTCAAGTTGAAGTTTTGTAGGATTAAGGGGCGAATCGTCAGTCGGAGCCGTTTTTCCAATTCCTTCATCCTTAATAAATATAATTTTTCTTGGATTTTTTAATCGATACGCATGTCTGAATTTGCTCTCCACAAAGTAAAAAACAATGTACTACCATACTAGAGCCGATTTAAAAGACAAAAATTTAATAAAGTGGGTTCGTTTTCAAATTTCGACTTCCAAACTTTCTCATCTTCTTTACACGCGAACTACAGAGCTTTTGAGATTTTGATTATTTATTCAGCAATCTCTGCACTTTATAAATGAATAATACAGTCCCGCATTTCCTCCACCAATCACATTTCAAGGGATATTTGCATAAAATTTGACTATTGTCTAAACTTTTGCAACAATGTAAAAAAATATCTTTTGTAATATACAAAATTTGATTCCAGTTATAGTTATAAGAACTCCAGACACGTATTTGGGACCATATTGTGTACCTGCAGTAGAAATTTGAAAGCATTTCGTTGAATAGTTTTCTTTTTATTCACGTATTTGCATTTTGTCTAAACTTTTGCATCGCAGTGTATAACAATTCGTATGGGGCGCCCAGTGGTTCAGTTGGTTAGAGGGACATGCTAATAATCCAAAAAAAATCAAAAGTTCGAATCCCTATGGGCCCGAAAATTCTTTAGCAGGATTCTGATCTTAATTTCGATAAATATGCAATAAAAACTCATTGCGGGATTGTGAACTACAGTTCTATAGTTGTTAACCGCTTCCCTGATAATCACGAGTTATCTCGGCCTCCTATGAGCTGCAGGTAATTATTATCCCGACAAAACACGGGTGAAATTAAATGATTTTACACCTATAAAAATTTAAATTTCAACTTGAAACCTACATATCTTGTTTGTGTCATTTCCTTGTATTTAAAAATAAATTTAAAAAATAAGATTTTTTTTCTGCAAATTTTTACAAAAAATATTTGTAAGGAAAGCGGTTAAAATCAGGAAAGATGCATTTTTTTTTATCGGTAAAATTGCAGTATATTTTTAAAAATATATTTTAACAAAATGGAGGTATCGATTGAAATTTATTTTGTTATTTTATTACGCATTGCGTTCATGTGTAACGTGCTTGAAGTTCATCAGCTGAATTTCTCAAAGCGGCGCGAAACTCGATTGTTCGAGCTGTCCTTTTTGACAGAGAAATGTCGTCTAGTATTGATGTATTTACCTGTACTGCCATGCTAAGTGCAAAAGTGGTATCTGCAGCTGAGCTCAAACTGAGATATTACTCTTTAAAGTTTTGTGCTACCATGTATTTGATTCAGATGAAACTTTTTCGGATTTTTTAAAAAAAATATTTTCCGTTCTTATATGACCATATAATTTTGTATTTAAGTAAAACGCGTCACCAAGAGCCACCTGGTGGCGATAACTCAACTTTGTTAAAAAGTGCAGATACGACTTTTGTGCTTAGCACGGCAGTGTAGTTGAATAACGATCCAAATTGAAAGGAATGTAAAATCTAAACTTATTACAGGGCTCTAAAACACAGTTATTGCATTAAAATTAGGAAAGAAAACGTTTATTTTGACATAAGAAATCTCAGTATCAACTGTATCTCAGTGGTTTCTTTTTTTGGAAGGAGAAGGGTTATGCCATAACTTCCTTAATACTTTACCGAACTTCATAAGTAGACATCATTTTGAAGATGTTTCTTCCCAAATTTTCGGCAAAATATAGCGAAAAGATTCACATTTTGGTTTCTCTTTTCTGATGAGTTATACTAAAAAACAGGTTTTTAATTCCCACTGTCGAGCGTGGATGGTTCGCACAGGTCAGCTAATAATATAGATAATAAAATAAAATCATGTGTCGATATTTAAGGGGTTACATTGCCTCAAAAATGATAAAAGGAACCAACAAATTTGCATTGCTTACTTCGAAATTAATTATGATTTCCAATACACGGAAAAAAATTCATCGCTCTAGCTCAATTATTTAAAACGTTATGAGTGACATTAAGTCAAGTCATGCGCGCTATGTGTTCAAGCAAAACTCTTAAGTGCTTTTGCTCGATTATCGTCTTTTTTTTTTTTTGTACGTGTGTGTTTTTGTGTCATTGGAACCACTAGGTAATTTTGTTTTCTTTTAAATATATAGACTTAAAAAAATATTTTTTGCCCTCAGGATAAGAGCTAATATTTAGAAAAGTGCCAATTTGAGTCCCAAGTGAATTTTCACCAGTATTTCAATAACTAGTTAAAAAAATAATTTTCCCCAGAAAGAAGATAAGTTTCTCTTTCATTTCATCTACTAACATCAGAAAAAAAAAATTTTTTTTCATCAGAAAATATTGTGTTTATACATCAAAAATCAGATCGGTAACGTGTCCCAAGTAGCAAAGCTTAGCATGCAAACAGGTCATGCGCACTTTCTAACTTCCCAAAAAAACGCACTTGCACAAAAAACGATTCTATTTTTACCCCTTTGTTAATATTTTACTTCATTTTTGTTTTAGTCGATTTCTGATTTTCTAGCTGATGCGAAATAAGCGTGTCCCAAGTTCCGCCGTCAGAGTGGTAACAATAACTTCCGATTTATGTTTAGGCTCCCAAAATCATTTCCTGCACCTATACCACGTGATACTGAGTACCTGGTGGAAAGTTTTATCGAATCGTAATTAAAAATTTGCATTTCTGCATCTAAAATTGTAGGTAAGATTTTTTAAAGTGATTTTATAAAATGTGTGTCATTTGAGTCATCAGATCGGTAACACGCTCTAAAATGCGCAGTTTTTATTATCTTAAAAATTATTTTATATATAAGTATAGTCCTTTATTGCAAGTGAAAAACCCACGTGTTTGATTTTGGTTTAGTGCGATCGACTCGGAAATAAAAAAAAAAAACTTTGTCAGTTTGTCAGATCGGTAACAGTCAGAGCGGTAACATTGAAAAACAGCAAATATGTTACAGAACTAACTCACACGTTTCAGAATTATAAAAAGCAAAAATCATACTTTAGCCATATATATTGAATATTTTTGTTCTTAAAAAATGAAAAGCAATGAGTTTTAGTACAATTGCTTCATTTGTGGTTTGTATGACCTAACAATAGAAGTTAGTAAAATAAGAAAAATTGACACTGCAGAAATTAAGTTAATTAATTATTATTATTTTAATTTATTTATTTATTTTTTTTTTTTGGTGCTTCAATTTCTCATAACTTTGCTAAATAACTAGATAATAACTAGCATGCTAAATTTGAATTTCTGATCAAGAAATTAAATTTCCTGCAACTAATTAAAGAAAAGCAAGCAGCAGAGTTGTGTGTTGAAAAAGTTGAAGTTGTGTATTGTTTTAAAACAAAACAAATGTTTTATTAGCTTGGATTTGGTAATCTCATAATTTATTTTATCTAAAAACCTTATCGCTCATTTTTATTTCCAAGAAATGCTTTTTCATAATGAAATTTGATTTTTTAGCCTAATATATATATTTTAATATAATTATCTTAATTCTATGTTAAAAATGCAAGGAAATGATATCATATTTAGAGATGTTAACGAAGACTGAAAGCATAAACTCAAATATGTAACTCATATTAACATCAGATCTGTAACATTCATCAGATCTGTAACGGCTTAAAAGTGAGTAATCTAAGGAGGAGGTAAATAACTTCCTTGACCTCCCCCCTTTTATTTTCTTGCATTTAGACCCAATTTAGACTTAAAATCCAATATTAGTTTTTTTCTGCAAAAAAATTTTTTTTTCAGAAAACTCCAACTTCAAATTGGCACTTTTCTAAATATTGGCTCATAATACGTTTAACAAAACTGCACTGCATAAGTATTTTATAAATTACTAAACATTTTAGAGCGTGTAAAACAAAATTTGCTAAGAAATTTTTTTGATTTTTTACATACTCGATCACAGAATATTTTCTAAACAATATATCAACAAAATGAATGTACGAATTTTTAGAGGGGACTGTTTGCATTTATTTCAAAAATTATTTTTGAAATTAATGGAAAAGCTAAAAAGCGTTATGGTTTTTAAAAAACTTTTTTTTATTTTTAAATTTTTGCGAATTAAAAAAAAATTTTTGAAAAAAATATACAATATTGATTTTTAAATAAGTGTTCTCGCAAAGATTTCAAAGAATTACATGTTTCACTTAAAATGTAAAAAAAAAAAAAAACGATTGAAAGTAATGTGACTCCTTAGCGAGGAATAGAAAACGGAACATGGCATCAATCGCTTATGAGCCTTTGTGAGCAAGCTATTTCATACATATTTCAAATAGAGAAAAGTTTCTTAATTTTATCATGAATCGGTGATAATTGGTGAAGAACAGAAAGTGGCAAAATAGAGCAATCGTTAAATCTCGTCGCCGATAAAGAGTATGAAGACAATAGACACGTGATTTGCCGGACTGACGCGACAAGATAAAAGATTTTGTTCTGAAGAACCACTCAAGAAAAAGAATACCTAAAAGGAGATAACTTTTACTATTATTATATGCAGTTATTTCGCTCTTACTCTTTAGATTCAAAGCATTTCACAAAACTACTCGTTGTAATATTAACATTGAAAACTATGCTATATAAAGGCCCGTCATTTAGGGGGGGGACAGAGGGGGGGGTCGATTCCCCCCCCTTACTTTGAGAAATCAATGTATTTACATATAAGTGGGCTTGGTTTTCGTTGTTTTCTGGTGAAACTGTATTGTATTTTTACCCTTTGCCCCCCAATGGAAAAACTTGAAATGACGTCCCTGGCTATATATAATTATATATACTCTATAACAAAAGAATCGACTCATCAAGAAAGAGTTTTCGGAATTAAACGAAATGTTACACACGTAAGAACAGCATTGATATAAGTGATTATAAAATGAAAGTTAAATTATCATTTATTATAAAACAATCTGAAACGAATAGAAGTTTTAGTACCTTGTTTAGTCACTTCTATCGTGGATACACAAGATGACAGTGGCGTATCTATGGGGGGTGTTTTGGGGACAAACCCCCCCCCCCGAAACGTTAGTCCAAAAATGCAAAAATGAGATGAAAAAAAAAAAAAAAACTCCTAGAATGAAAAAGTACGATTCTCCAGCGAATATCATTGCGTTACAGACTTCATTGCCACCCCCTACCCCTTCTCAGAATCATTAAGGATTGTCTTTTTTAGGAAATGTCAAAAATTTCCGGAGGTAGGCCTCTAAAACTCCCATTATGATCGAAAATCGTCTGAAATTGCGTTTTTGAACTGAAATTTCGAAAAAATCGCTGGGAAGAATTTCGTTATCCTATCATTTTCTTTCACATCATTAAAAATGGCCGGCAATCGTGTTTTACTGACTGAGGAAGAGATCGAACATCACCAAGATAGTCTAAAATGGAGTTTTTAGAGGTACAATTTATGAAAATTTCAGGGGGCGAACCCCCGGACCCCCCTTCCATTTTTCTACAGTAATATTTCTTTACTCTTTAGAAAGCTGTCCGGTTTTTAGAACTTCGAAAGTACGCATTTTCAAGTGCGTAGCGTATTATATATGTATATACACACATACATATATGCAAAGTGTGGGTAAAAAGGGGTTGCCACCCCCCCCCGCCGTTTTTTAAACCTCGTGACGATTTAGAATATAACCCCCCCTGAAACCAACGAGTAGTTACGTCACTGCAAGATGATATAGGCAATCTTTGAGATTTGAAACTCTCCATACGATGTCCTACTTCATCTCGTTAAACAGTTACTGTAAACGCCATACTATTTGAATCAAATTGGCAGGCTGTCCAACATATCATCCCAAGTGATCTCAGATATACTCGATCTGTGACGAATCAGAGAATCGAGCAGTTCATAGAAGGTGATAATGTCGTAGAGGAAGAGCTATGACACATTTGCTGTGTATGACGGATCTCCTTGTTGAAAAATCTCTCCAGGGGAGCTTTACCATGAGGAGCACACTTTGTGACTCAAGCATGTCTCAAACGTAATGCTGGAATTTTGTGATATTGTAGATCAATATTAAGGATGAGCGTTTATCATAAGCTATTGCACCCCATGGCATCTCCCCAGCTGTAGGTGTGGTGTACTACTAAAAATAAATGCTGGGATTGGGGCTTTTACACTGTTGGATCCGTTTGAAGCAGTATAACTTTCGACGGGAATGGGTTGCAAATGGATCCAGATATTTTTCAGCGACGAATCCCAAATTCAATTTGGACAATGATGGCACCCTTGTGCGTGCGTGCAGGCGTAATGGTAAACGCCTCAATAGTGCCTTTTCTTTTCAGCGGCTCACCGCACCCACAGCATGTTGTGGTATGACATCGATTTTTCCCCCCAATCAATCCTAATATTGACGCAATTACACCTACAGCTCAGTATTAAGATCCTGAGACTGCAGTTTCGTCCTTTTCTGGACTCCTCAGTCAGGCATAGCCAATAGCCGAGCTGGATTCAAAGATCCTCTTATTGTAGCTAAGATTGACAACAAAGTGGTAGATAAAATGAATTTCTCACCAGCGAGCGTCCGCAAACCATGGCTCGGCTCAACTCAAAATTTGAAAGCGAAAGCTGGATAATATGCAATGAATTACCTCCCATAAGCCAGGGCTAAGGCAGAACTGACTGCTCTGCCTTAGCCCTGGCTTATGGGCGATAACTCATTACATATAACCCTAATATTGATTTATAATACCTAAAAATGCATGCGGTACATTCGTGACATGAAATCATATGTGTTGGGCATCATGGCAGGGTTCACAGTAGCCATTTTTCAACAGGACAGCCATCGGTCAAACCTAAGAAGGATGTCATAGGTCTTCCTTCCTCACATTATCACTTTATCTTGCCTACTCGATCCCTAGAATCGTCACACATCGAGCCTAGCTGGGGTTATTTGTAATGATAAATTGAACAGCCCACAAATTTGATCGAATTACTGGAGAATTTACAGTAACAGTGTAACGAGATGACGTTAGATATTGTGTGAGACTTTCACGACTTATTCCACGCCTGCATCACCTCATGGATTAACTTTAGAGGTGACTCAGCAAGATAATTAAAGCGTCCTTTCATTTGGGATTTTTTCCGTCATAATTACTTTACTTTTAGTTTGAAATCCCTTTCAAAGTAAAAGTAAAATGATTATGATAGGGAAAAAATTAAACCTACTGGTCCCTGGCAGGTAATATAACAAAAAAAAAAAATAAATAAATAATCTAGCCAGCTGGTTACAAATAGTATACTATAATCCCGTCCCCTTACTATCAAACAAATTAGTGCAAGATACAAGTAATTAAATCAACTTGCTGTCATTTTTTTATAAAAAAGAGTGCAAGAAGTGTAGGTAAAAATAAAACAATACTCTTTAAGTTGGAATTGGCATTTTTTTTTTTTTGAACTCCGTCCCTTTCTCCCCAAAATGATCCCGACATTGACTTTTCAGCCTTGGAATATGAATTCTTAAATTATTTTTAGCCAAGTTTCGTTTTACTAACAAATGCCCCCGCGATCGTAGAATGAATATTTCCTCCAAGCCTTTCCATACCACTGCAAATCCAAATTTGATCTGCTGTAAGTTTTGAATAAATAAGAGAAGAGCCCCCTTAAAACCCCACCTTCATAGATCTGAAATTATATATATATATATATATATATATATATATATATATATATATATATATATATATATATATATATATATATATATATAGATCAATTTTCTCAACTCTAGCTACTGCTGAGACCAATTTTCCATCTCAATATAGCACTTATTCTTGGTATTCGTTCAAGTTAAATTTTTCCCGAATTTCCACATGTCTACCTTCTCTAAATTTTCTTTTGGAGGCGTTGAAGAGAAGTTCGGTTTATGATTTGGTCCTTTGTATCATGCCTTTTTTGGCGCCGAAGAACCTCTGACCGACTTCTTTCAGTGGAGGCGGTATGAATCGAACGAGGGAATAGGGAGATATTCTAAAGAGCTAGACAGAGAGGGGAGCGAAGTTTGAGATGGCCTAAGGATGGCCTAAGATGTTTCCATTGAAACTCTTTTTGTATAACTCATTAAATTCTCTTGAAAATAGATATACAGTGTTTGTAGTTTTGATGTACTTATGCATATTTTCCTTTTTCGCATAATAAAACTCGGGACTAAAAATCTTCTTCTTTACTTTTTATATCAAAGATGCAAGCCACCCTAAAAATGGAACATGTACCTAGTGCGATAGCCAACTTATTTCAAGGATCAGAAAATTAAAAAAAAATCATAAAAACTGTCACACGACAAACGCAAATCGCTCTTACATGAAAATTATTGATTGGAAAATTCATAAACGAAACAAATAATATAAATAGAATTACAAATCAAGTTTTATCATGTAAATAAAAATTTAAATTAATAGTAAAGAAAATTAGTAATAGAAATAATATTCTACCAATCATACTAAAAACAGAAAATACAAAGCAATTTCTCATATTCATTTAGCAAAAGCATTGTTGTGCATGTTATTGTTCGGAAGCACTACATGCTAATAAAGATGATAAAACTCAACTCATATTTATAATAAATTTTAAAACCTCCCATAATTCTATGCGAACTTAAAGAAATAACTCGACTAAAAAGTAACAGGGAAACATTCGTAAGTCTATTAATTGTAGAAATACTTGCGCCTGCAAGAAAGCGTCGTGAATCGCGAATAGCGTCTTAGCCAAAAAGCTTCGTAACCTCTTAAAATTTCAGAGGAAAATGCAAGGAAGGCATGGAAGCTCACAGAAAAGTAAAATAACACTTATTAAAGGAAATAAGGCCATAAAAAATAAAAATCTGCTAGAAAAAAAATTGAGTTGAAAAAAGCTGAGAAAATCAGATTTTCGGTGAAAATTTTGCTATTTTAAGCTTGTTGAGGCACCTCTTAAACTTTTCCGATTGAGCTAATATTTTGAACACATCATTTTTTTGTTCATTGGAGCAAAATAGGGGGGTGAGAGCGAACTTTTTAAAAGTTGAAAAGTAAGGGCCACCCCTAATATACATATATTATTCCGTGCTGATCACACTGTATACAGTATATAAAATATCAGCGACGCCATGCGGGTCATGCCCTCCCTTAACGCTACCAACGATAGCTTAAAGCTGCGGTTTTTGAACTTCAATTTCCAGAAATTTACGGGTGAGATGCCAGACCCCTCTTTGTACACGAAAATCAATTACACTTATGCACTTCCCCTCCGATTTGTGTACTCACATTTCAATACGCATTTACTGGGTTCTGGGTGCAATTCTCTAGCATTATCGGGGTACAGTTAAAACCGAATTCAAAAGTACTGTTCCCTCCTCTATGGTACTAAGCACTGTTTTTCTTTTAATTTTTATGTAACATTATTTATTTATTTAGTTGAATGAAAAAAAAAATGGTTAAAAAGGAGAGATAACTACGGAATATCTTAGTACAGGCCAATATTTTCTAAGTTCGGGCTTTGTCCCTTTGCTTGCCTGGACAGTAGCAAAAAGGGGACCAGGGTCCCCTTTTTGCTACTGCCCAGACACGATGAAAGACTTCCTTAGGTGTAAAGGGTATGTTCACTGTTTGGTTTTATTACCGTCAGTGTCGTGGCGGCAATCGCGTAATAGTTATATGGCTAACTAATTTAACTATTTTTATAATCGAGATTCAATGAGATAATTTAGGACAACCATAGAAGAAAAACAAACTTTAAGACATAAATTTTGTAATCAGACATCTACTAAAACAAAAGAAATTTTAAGTGAAACAAAAAGGCATTATTTTTATGCGAAGAAGCACAAGATCCATGTTTCAATTCAGAAATAAAAAGGAAGAAAAAAGCTGTAGGACATGACATGAAATAACAATGGAAAGTGGAAATTGCATCTTTCCGTAAGTCTACGGTAGTAGGTATTGGAAAATACACGCTTCCATTTGGAAGTGGAATTTTAAATGAAAATGTGTCTTTCCGCTAATGTACGGAAGCAAATATTAAGAAATGCGAGCTTCAATTAGATAACAAGAGAAAGCATGGCATAGCTTTCATGCAAATTTGGACGAAAGAGCAAGAAAAATGCGTTTAGCTTTATTATAAAATGTGACAGAGCTGTATCTATGTTGCAGAAGTGGGCAATGGTATAGAAGTGCAATGCTTTATCGTTCTCTATATCTTGTGCAATAAATTATAATATTCTTGTAATCTGTATTCCCCCTTCTTTTTTTTTCTATTACTGGCTTCTGAATTTGTTTCCATTGCGAGCTAAGATCACAAATAACTCGTTCGACTCATAAAATGATTCCCAGCTCACGTACCTTAGCAGATTATGCGCATAATTCTGTCCTCAAAATGGTTCTCTCGACTTCTTTATGCTTCCATTGAATAAGATTTTATTTTTGCTTGGCGTTTATGCTCATAGAAAGAACCTTAAGACGCTGTTGCTGTTTTTAACACGCTCTTCCCGCATTCGAGAGAAAAATATGGAAATCATTTAGATGGTTTCTTGTTGATTGAACATTTTAAACTCATTCCAGTTTTAATTCCCGCTCGCCGGGGAGCCAGACGTTTTGGCGTTTTGTATCTAGCAGCTCTGCCGTCATCATTTAAAAGGACTTAAAAGCAAATTTTGATGCAATTTATTTTTATAGATCTCTTGTTGTTCGTTCAAAGATATAGTTATCAAAGAAATTTAAAACTGTGTTAATGCAGGGTTCTACTTATGACCTAAAACATTTTCTTTAATATAATATCATTAAATGCAGGTTAAAAATGTATGTTTTGTCATTTTTTCCAACATTTTATCCCTTGGAGCTAGGGCTATCTTTCTTATGATGGCAAATTTATAAGTGAACTTTAATACAGGAGTACAGCTTTGTATCGGGGAGACAAAAAAAAAAAAATGCCCGAAGAAAGCACAGCACACAACCGCAATTTTTAAAAATAAAGAATTGATTAAAAATAAATAACATTCATTTAACGTACAAGAGATAAGGTTCTTGTACGTTAGATAAGAAATACACGTTCAAATAAAGAATAGTTTTTTAACTACGAGGATGACCTTTTCACAATAAAAATACCAAAAAGAAATTAGAGCACGAGTTTCGTTTCTAAGATTAAGAATATAATTTAAGTTAAATCAGAAACAAAAATTGAAACCTACTAAACGACAGTGGCATCAGATTGAAGGAAAAAAAAAAACATTTTGCTTATTGATTTAAAACTGAAAACAAGTAGGGGAATGTGGGGCAAAGAGAAATAGCTGGGCAAAGTGAAATGGTAAAATATTTTCAGTTTGCAGCTCCACCTATCTAGCAATATTTTAACTAAGTTTCTAAACATATAGTTGATTCCTGTCAAAAACTAAGTAGCTCCAAAGATGAACGGAAAAAATTGTACAAGCTGTGGCGTGTTGGTAACTTCCAGCTGATGAATTGATACGCAAATTGTACCTTGTTGTAAATCAAATTGATTTTATTAATTCTAATCTTGGTTAAACACTTTATGTGCAAGCATATGTACAATCGTGGTGGAAAAATGTTCAATATCAAAAAGTTCAGCTGCCTCAAACAGAGAACTTCGTTGGTTGGTAAAACGTTCGGCCCCAGTCCCGGGCGCCTCTGAAACAAAGTTCCTAATTTTCGTTCACGCTCGGTACGCTTGTACCGAAGCCCAGCAAAAAAAAACCTATCTCGACCGAGTCTCGGACTCGTCTCCCCGTTGAGCGGAGCGCTCTCTTCGAAATTTTTACAAAGGGGCGTGCTCCTGCAAACTTTATTAATTTTTTTGATTGGATCGTCCAATGTCGCGACGGTCGACGCAAAAATTAGACACCCGTAGATTGGCTGAACACAAGTCTCCATCCAGTCTCTCCGTCCCACTAGCGGCCGGTACATGAAACGAAACACGAGTCTTTTCGGTGCACCACCCCGTAGATCGCCAAAGGTCCAAGAATGTGTCTGGACGGTTAGGGCGCAGACACATCGGCGTCGGATGCTAATCACGGGTACCGACGAAGGTCATCCGTCCTGACCTGGGGGGCATAACTCGCTACAAAACCATTTTCAAGATTTGATACCTTTATTGTAATATTCGTGGTTTTTCCAAAAATATTTCTTGTTATTATAAAAGGATAAAGTTTTTGTAACTATCCTTTAAACTAAATGAAAAATGATCAAATAAGCTTTGTGCTGAACTATATTTGAAGTTAAAAATCAACGTAGTGTTTTATTTACGTTGATTTTTAACTTCAAATATCCTTTAAACTATTAATTGAGATCTACTGGTGTCCAGTGCAGTCCTTATTTAGTTTATATCAGGTATTTCTTTATTCTAAATGTTCAATGTAATTTGTCAAGTGCAAGCGAGGCAAAATGGATAGGGCAAAGTGAAATAGTCCATTTCATTTACTTATTCATTTGTCAAACCACGTACGTATAGCTTCATTTGTTATTTTATTTACCTTGTTTAGCTAATTATTTACTTATTTACTCATTCATTAACTCATTTTTTTATTCATTCTATATTTTATTAACTTTTTTTTCTCACATATTAATTCATTAATTTATTTATTCATTTACTTATTCGTTTATTCTTCGTGAATATTTATTTTTTTCGCTTATTTACGCATTTATTTAATGAAAATTACTATAAATCGTTGAATAGAAAATTTTTCATACCAAAAATATTTTGTTTTTCACTTTTCCCCATGACTCTTTGAGGTGAAAATTTTCCACATTTTTTTGGAAGTACAAAATAACTGCCAAAGATACAAAATAATGTTTCAACAAAAGTTTCATAACAAAATACATAATTCCTTCTTTATGTACAATAATTTTTGGAACAAAATTCCCATTTGTTCCTTTTGAAGCAGGTACGTAAACTTGACTATTTCACTTTGCCCACATTCCCCTACTTCCAATTGGTAAACAAATTTTTAACTTTCATCCTTTAATAATTTGTCATGTGCACGCTGAACAAAATGAAATAGTTCATTTCGTTTGATTCATACATTTATAAAATCATGTACGTATATCTTCATTTATGAATTTATTTACATTTTTTTACTTCATTATTTACTTATTCAATAACTCATTGTCTTATTCTTTCTCTATTTTATTCATTCCAATTATTTTTTCTCATACATTACTTCATTCATTTATTCATTAATTTACTAATTTATTTTTCATTAATAATTATTTTTTTCGTTTATGTACGCATTCATTTGATGAAAACTACTGTTAATCGTCGAATAGAAAATTTTTCATAACAAGAATACTTTGCTTTTCACTTTGCTCCATGATTTTTTGAGGTGAAAATTTTATACATTTTTTTGGAAGTACAAAGTAATAGCCAAAGATGAAAAATAATATTTTAACGAAAGTTGTATTACAGAATGCATTATTCCATCTTTATGTACAATAGTTTTTAGAGCAAAATTACCATTTGTTCCTTTAGAAGCAGGTAAGTAAACTTAACTATTTCACTTTGCCCCACATTACCCTTATAAGACTAAACTAAGCCTTTAAACAACCCCCGACCCTGATTGCCCACATAATCCTAAAACGATCTTCACTGGTCAGAAATGATTTTAAATCTAAATATATTAATTGCAGTGAGCAACCGCCCCTAAGCAAGGGCTAAGGCAGGAACATGCAATACACCTCCAACTCCACTATTTCGATCCATGGACTGCAGTTTCGTGCTTAGTATGCACTCATCAGCATGGAATATGAAGCATCCATGCTGATGAGTGCATAAAAAGCACGAAACTGCAGTCCATGGATCGAAATTGCCGAGTTGGCGGCGTATTGCATAGATTGTTTTCGAGAGGGCATATTAAACTCAGAAAAGGGAAAATAATCCTTACTTATAAGATTTGCTAACCGCAAAAACAGAATGAAGAGGGAAAATTGAAAAGCCTTATGCCAAAATCAATGACAAGTATTTTAATTGCTAAAAATAGAAACTGGCAACATATAAACATTTTAAATCATTGAGTTTTCTTTCCTCGTCGGTCAACAATGACATCGGTTTCTAATCGTGTAAATTTAAGGCTTAACCGCATTTGCTAAAAAGCTTTTTAATTTGAGTTATACATAGCAAAGAACTCAAACTTCACGAGTTGTACCATGCCAATGTGCAGTCTCTCGCAGGTGTTCTAATTGAGCATTCATTAGCTACCAGTCTTATTTATTTATTTATTTTTTTTGGCTCTCTTTGCTTCTTTAAGAAGATTTCTGCCTCCAGCTCTGTTACTTTCCTATTCCACGCTGACTAGTGCAAAAAAAACACGAAACTGCAATCTGTGGATGGATTCACCAAGTTGGCGGTGTATTGCATGTTTCTGCCTTAGCCCTGGCGTAGGGGAGGTTACTTTCTGCGTTATCAAACATTTTGTTTTAAGTAAATTTTTTATATAGCAATATGTTTGTAAAATATAGTGGTACATGTGTACAAAGGTGACGGGGTGACACTTTGGATCAAAGAGAGAAGGGGTTAGAATGTGTTGAAAAAAACATGTGTGCTGTGCATGCGTGCATGTGTACACGTGTGCAAAAAAAACTGGGTGACACTTTGGAACAAAGAGAGAAGGGGATAGAATATATTGAAAAAAAAATTTTTTTATATAGTTTGATGTCCCTAGGGTTCCGAAACCGATAAACCGTTCAAACGGTACGTGCGGGGGACCTCAGGGTGTCAAATGTCTTATACAGTTTCCAAACTTTCCCTGTATTGACTCCTCAGCATATGTATGGGTTTGATGATAATAACGAGTAAAAAAAAAAACCACATTGAATGAAAAAATTATGAACGTATGTCAATACTACAACAAGACTCAATGTTGGAGATTTTTGCAAAATTTAATATGACTGTACAGGATTTTTCAAGAAATTTACTTAAATTCTAGTTAAGAATTCAATACTTCAAATCAAGTTGAGAAACTTAAATGTTTAAAGGATACCGTTGTTTAGGGAAAATCCTCGAACTACCAAATGCTTTAGTTTAAGAGAAACATTTTATTGCAAAATTATGAGAAATGGTTAGGAGAATTTCAATTTAGAGTCATTAGCCTAAACAACTCTGGATGGCGCCACTATATAATTCTAGAATAAACCATCTTTTTAACTTTTAATGATCACACAGTTGAAACTGAAGGAATTATAATCAACACCTGCTCACATACTACTTGGCAGCATAAAATGTGTTACTATTTTCTTTCTCCATAGTTTAAACTCAATGAGAATTTCTTAAAAACGCGCTCTTCTCTCTCTCTCTCTCGCTTTCTTTCGCTCTTTCATCTTTGCATCAAGTGAATGTGCAAATAAACGAGTAAATGAAATGAACGAGAAATGAATTAATATATCGGAAAAAGAAATAAGTGAATAAAATAGAGAATGAATATAAAAAAAGTGAATGAAGGAATAAATAAGTGAATTAATAAGTAAAAGTATGTGGAAATAAATTAATTAATGAAGAAATACGTACGTGATTTAGCAAATGAATGCATAAGTAAACAAAATGAATCATTTCACTTTGCTCCATCCCGTTTGCCCCACGTGCACTTGATAAAATACATTGAACATTTAAAATCAAAACGTGCGTAACATAAACTAAATATGGGGCTATACTGGACATTCAGGGGTAGATCACAATTAATACTTAAAACGATAATTACAAATATTTTTTTATATATTTTTTTTAATGACAAGACATATTTTTGAAAAACCACGAATACTACAACGAAGGTACCAAAATTTAAAAATAACTTGGATAATTTTTTCGTTGTTATTTTGAGTTATTTGTTTTTTGACAGAAATCAACTATATGTCTAGGAATTTGATTCTTTCAAACTAAGCATACTTGATCTGAGAGAAATTGTTCTTTAGTAGGATTATACAATGCTATTTATTCTAATTATTGATGTTTAACAGAAATACCGTTGCCGTACGAAATATAGCCTACAGCTAAGGTAAATCCTCTATTAATAGCGAAAGCTTAAAAAAAAGCTCACCTGGGAGAAGTGTTGCCACTAAATTTCCAAAATCGTTCTTGAAATTCGGAAATTAATACATATCTCCATCTTTTTTTGGGAAACTAATTTCAGTTGATTATTCTTGCGTATTTTGAAATATTTTTATAATTTATGATATTAAAATACTAATTTTGCACGTCACTAAATTACATCAACGTTTAAACATCTTTTTAACCCTTTAACTGTCATGCCCGAGATAATCTCGGGCAGAGCACTGGTGTTCAAAAATGTCACACCCGAGTATTACTCGGGGTAATTTTTTTTCTTTATTTTTTTGAGTGCATCGTATTGTTATACCCGAATATATATCGGGAGACGTTTATTTCGGCTTCATCTCTTTGTCAAACCCGAGTGTTTCCAGGGCCGTCATTTAGGGGGGACAGGGGGTCAATTGCACCCCCCTGACTTTGAGAAATCAATGTATTTATATATAAATGGGCGTAGTTTTGTATGTTTTTTGATGAAATTGCATTGTGTTTGGACCTTTTTGCGCCCCCCCCCCCCCTTGGAAAAACTTGAAATGACGTCCCTGACTGTTTCTCGGGTTTGTGCTTGGAAAAGTGTTTCCAGTTATACCACACAAGACTGAATTACTGAAAGGCATTCACTTTTTTTTAATTTATTTTTTAGAAAATAATTATGTTTTTCTTTTTTTTCATTTTTAGAAAATAATGCTCCACTAGAAGCGAACTTTACAACTGCCATGTTGAGTGGTAGCCGCCTCAAGCAAATATGCAGTGGCTACAAAACTTAAAATATTTTACCCATGTGCTTCAAAATATCAATTTTTAACTAAGTATGTTTTATTTTGTACTAAACATTTGATTTTTGCAGAAATAAATTTGACAATTTGTGCACCCAAATCATCAAAATAACTTGACAGTTAAAGGGTTAATATTTATTTCTTAGTTTTTACTATACTTTCATGATCAAGACTGACGGGAAAGTATGGGTCTTTCCAGTGCTAGTTATTTCCCATTACACAGTTGATTTTGTTAGTTAAATAGCTATTGTTTTTGTTTTGTTTATTTTTTTAATTTGACATGATCCATTTTGATTCTTTTGAGTAAATAATAACCATGCCTTCAGAAAATCGGCACTGTTACGAAGGTAATATCTTGAAATATTACGTTAATCACAATTCAGTTTTTGATGAAGACATACCTTACAGCAGTTACTTTGCTACAAAACGTCAGTAGAAATTAAATATATGCCACCATATGCATCTTAAATCTGCAATTTCAACCATAAATTATTTTTTATACTTTAGGTTTCAATAAAACGAGTTCGAAAATCAGCTGAAAATGTTATGTTACTGTCCAATAGGGTGTATCACGGAAAACTTTTTTTGGAAATTCAAAATTTCAAGTTGATAAAAAGTTATCACAATATTCATATAGTTACCAAAAAAATGTATTTTGAAATTGAAAAATATTTAGGTATGCCGCGATTAACTTGAAGTTTCAAGTATTTTGGTCAAAACGATGATTTTTTGAAAAAATGCATAAATTATGCGTGAAACAAAAATAATTATTTAAGTGCAAAAATGGATTACCTGAGGTGCAATCTACCAATAAAAATCTATTAAAGCTAAAACTTAACTTTTAGGTCTCCAGGAATCGTTATGAAAAATGTCACATTTTTGCCAGTTCGTCGTATTTTTAGAATATTTGCCCATCCTACAGAATAATTCCTAATATTGCATAAAAAGTCAGAAACATTGCAGTATAGTGCTTTGAAATAGCGAGATTACTACTGTACAATTCTAGCAGTTCAGTATTACAGTTTGATTTCAAGGTCGTATAGCTTCCCCGCGACTTTGGAGAAAGATGCTACGTAAGAGCGTCGTGCGTTCGTGTCTGATTCCTCTCTCACCCTTATTCAGTTTTGATTTCTTAGTCAGTCTCTTTTTCTGCAGTTCTGGTTTGTGATGGTATTGATATGCTAGGTGTTGATTTGTTGATTCATTGTCATGAGCAGAAACACTCACTTTATATCTACAATAAACGCTACGGACGTTCCAATAGTCGGCCATTTTCAAGTTTTAAGTGATTTTAGATACAGTGTTAGTGAGTGATTCCATTCAATAAAATTCAATTGATGGCTCAAGTGTTTTAGCTAGCAAAAATGTTTCATCAAAGGATCAAAAAGAAATTGTTAGTATTTCAGTTAGTAAAGCAATTCCCACCATTAGATCTGCTATCGTTTTCTAGAACATGTGATCGCAGAGGCATTTCCAATAGAGCAGCAGCTCATTCAGGAAGTGCTCTTTTGCAGGCTTTAAATGTTGTGACACCAAAAAATCAGAAAGCTGTATTTGATAAATCTGAAGTTTGTTCGTGAGAGTGTGAATTGCCGTCAAAGTATTAGTTCAACTCTCACCTCCTCCTACCAACTCTCACCTAGTATTGATGATACATGTCATTCCTCGAACCACTGTCTGGAGTTACAGAACCAAGTAATTTTAAATTCAGTTCTTCTACAAAAGATATGTGCTCTTCTTTTATGCTTTTCCAAACAGATTTACCACGCGCAATTTTTTTGACAACAGTTTCGTCTTTTGGACCAGCAAAATAGAGAGTGATTTTTTTCTGAGGTAAGGGGGAATTTCTTTTTTATCCTCTGACGAAAACATTTTTAATAGCTTAAACACTTGAGGCATCACTTGAATCCTGTTGAATGGAATCGCTGTCACTAACAGTGCATTCATGTTTCAAAGCAGTTTGAAATATGGTAGCAGATTTCTGTTTATCTCAGATTGTAAATCCTTTTTTTTTCTCTTTTGCTACGTGTTTCCAGTTTTATACTGCATCAATGCCTCCAATAACCATAAGCCCCATCCTGTGTGTCGCTGGTCATTCAAGAAGGCATGCTATAGCTGATGAGCATTCCTAAGAGCTGGACACAAACATTTCGCTAAATCATTACTTTTATATAAACAAATATTGAAAAGAGAGACTATTCACAACGCCAGATCTGAAGTTTTCAAGTTACGTTTTACAGCTCTTGGCATTTTTTGTGTTACACACTGATGATTTTTCAAACATTTTACATTTTCCATGCAGTTTTAAAAGAATAAAACAATATTGTTTGTTGATGAAACAGGAATAGGAGCCCTCTTCCAAATTTTTTCTAGCTTAAGGACCACCCGCATTGCATTTACCTTTTTTTCTGATTGACGACATCCTTCAATTGCAACTGGTTTATTACCCATTTGAAACATCGTAGCACAACAATTTTAGTAGGTAGAACATTGCTGGCATTTATATCTAGAAGTTGACCGATGACTAGAACGTCCGTAGCCAGTGGCGTACCTATGGGGGGTGTTTTGGGGACAACCCCCCCCCGAAACGTTGGTCCAAAAGATGCAAAAATGAGATGAAAAAATATAAAAACTCCCACAATGAAAAAGTACGATTCTTCCGCGAATATCATAGTGTTACAGACTTCATTGCCACCCCCTCCTCTTCCCAGAACAATTAAGGATTGTCTCTTTTAGGAAATAAATGTCAAAAATTTCCGGAGGTAGGCCTCCAAAACCCCCATTATGATCGAAATTCGTCTGAAATTGCGTCTTTGGAACTTAAATGTCGAAAAAAATCGCTTGGAAGAATTTCTGCATCCTATCATATTCTTTCACATTATTAAAAATGACCTGCAATCGTGTTTTACTGACTGAGGAAGAAATCGAACATACTCTCCTTGAACATCACCAAGATAGTCTAGAATGGAGTTTTTAGAGGTACAATTTATGAAAATTTCCGGGGGCGTACCCCCGGACCCCCTTCCATTTTTCTGCAGTAATATTTCTTAAGGCTACAGCACAATTCTAGTGTCAGAGGTTATTACTCTTTAAAAAACTGTCCGTTTTTCCTAATTTCGGAAGTACGCATTTTCAAGTGCGTACTATATATATATACACATATACATACATACAAAGTGTGGAAAAAAGGGGTTGCCAACCCCCCCCCCCCGCTGTTTTTTTAACCTCGTGACGATTTTGAATATAACCCCCCCTGAAACCAACGAGTAGTTACGCCACTGTCCGTAGCGTTTATTTTAGATTTAGAATAAGTGTTTCTGCTCATGTCAATGCATCAACAAATCAACTTCAATACCTAACATACCAATACCATCACAAACCAGAATTTCAGCAAAACAGACTGACCAAGAAATCAAAACTGAGCCGGGTGAACTGAAAAGTGGTGAGAGTGGAAACAGAATCGCACGGCGCTCTTACTTAAGTGGCATCTTTCTCCAAAGTGACGGGGTAACTATACCGACCTGGAAATCAGACTGTAATACTGTACTGCAATAATTGTGCAGTAGTAATCTCACGATTTCAAAGCTCTTTATTGCAATGTTTGTGCTTTTTATGCAATATTAGAAATTATTATGTATCATGGGCAAATATTCTAAAAATACGACGAACTGGCAAAAATGTGAGATTTTTCATAACGATTCCTGGAGACCTAAAAGTTGAATTTTAGCTCTAATGCATTTTTTATTGATAAACTGCACCTTAAGTAGTCCATTTTTACACTTAAATAATTATTTTTGCTTTACACATAATTTATGCATTTTTTCAAAAAATCATCGTTTTGACTAAAAAACTTCAAGTTAATCCCGGCATATCTAAATATTTTTCAATTTCAAAATAAATTTTTTCGGCAACTATGTGAACATAGTGACAACTTTTTATCAGCTTGAAATTTTGAATTTCCAAAAAAAATTTTTCGTGATACACCCTACTGTCCAACCTCTAAAGGCGCTCCTGGCTCCATTGAACGGTTCTATTTCAAAAAAGGGTGACAGCTTGATTAAGAAAATGTACCATGTTAGCATTTCTGCTTAGTCCGATAGTATTTTATATTTCTAAAACTGATAAGGAAGGAGAATAAATAATAAAAGAAAAAATATCAACACAACTCAACAGGTCAAATAAAGGAACCCAACGAAAAACAAAGCAGAATCTCCTCACCATTCCTTATCTCTCTCTCTCTTATTACCACCACCCCTATTTTGACAAAATCAGTAGAGACCTGAAGCATGTGCAAATGCGTCCCAGGTTGCCGGAAAAAATATCAAACTTAGGTCACTACGAACCATTTACATTAATTTGCAAGTCAATTGGTAAGCAAATAATAAGCCAATTTAATAGAAGAAATAATCCATCTTCATTTTATTACGGTCGATCAACTTATTTATATTAGTAGGTCAACATCAAGAGTTAGCTCTCCCTTTTTGTTTTTACTAAATTTTTAAAAAGGAGTATGAAACGCATCGTTCGCACTGCTCTGAATAATGTACTGACTAAGTACATTAAAGTTTGTACTTTCAACCTGATCACTCTGATTCTGCCTATCATAATATTAAGTGGGCCGTTTCCGCTTCAAGGTCAGCCGCCATCTCTCCGCGGTTTAGCTTTAAGCAAAAAAAATAACCATTCACAGACAGAATGTTGGAAAAGTCATAAATAAAGTCAGAGAATTGGCTCTTCACATACCGAAACACGCATTTATGCATCTCATTCATTCAAAATAATTTTATCATTCGAAGCAAACTAAAGGTTCAGATTTTTCAGCTCAGTGAGAACTGTTGAGTTGTGTTTGAAAAGTGAAAAATCGCTGGAGACTCGTGCAGAAGGCAAAAGCGATCTAAAAAGTATTTAAAACGAGCAAGCACTAATCTAAATAAGCATGCAAATGGTATTCGGCCACGGAGATACGGTCGTTAAGTATGATACAATGGAATTCAGCTTTGATATGTGTTTCGTGAAACACTCGAAGCGTTAATATTTGCCCCAGAGAAACGCGGATTCACCAACACAAGAAACGAACGACATTGAAAGTCCAACAAATATCTTTCGCCATCGAATGGGGCACCGCTCTTCTTTCATTTATTTATGCATCCACTTTTTGCAGATCAAATCACCCCTATAACGTGACGGAAACTAATGAATTCATTTTCTGTCAATGCCTTCAATGAAGTGCTCAGTGAATCCCAATCCAGCTAATTGCCAACTTACCCCACTTTTTTTACTGGCAGCATATCGTTCAGAATGGAAGTCAAGAACATAATTTCACTTTCGCAATGTTAAAATCCCACATTAACAAGATTGTATCTTAGTATATTAGCCGTTGGTGTCCGACCTTCCCCCTCCCAAAGGACGATGGCGAATCTCTTATCAAAAACGAATTTTTTACGCTTCCTCAGTACCTTTAGCTGTGGTATTATGGTTAACAAAATTTGACTGCTTTATCGAGATTAATTAAATTGAAATAAGATTTACAGTGAACTGTCACTTATACACCACCTCATTTATGCGCCTTTTTCACTTATACGACGATTTTCAATGGTCCCAGCACATTCAATAGCAAAATAGTAATAATATCATTCGTTTATGCGTCGCTCTAAAGATACATATTTCACTTATGCGCCGAATTTTTCGTAAAATGTCAAATATTTAATTTATTTTCTTTAAAAAATTAGCATGTTTCTTCACTTTCCTTTTAATATTTCACTTTTACTGCTCACGGAAGGCATTTTTTTCCGTCTGAACTCTAGTTCGGATAGGGAGAATTATTTATTATGCATTGTTTTAAAATTAATAGTTTGTGACTAGGTATGCTACAATTTTTGTTTTCTCTTTATCATTGTAGTTACGGTTACAGAAATTGCCAAACCGTTCTAAGTTCCTTTTCTATAGAAACATTCTTATTCATCCTCTCATCTGAAATCATGTTGGATTTAGACCTTCAAATAGACTTGTTCACTTATACGTCTCTTTCAGTTATGCGCCTTTTTCTGTTGGTCCCTTGGGCCGGTGCATAAGTGAGAGTTCACTGTATTTATATTATCGTTATTATTATTGTTACAAATCTTGTAAATAGTTGTTGTTTTTCCTGCCTTGCATCATTTTCATTAGTTTTGGTTTTATCTGACGTCATGTTGCAAAAGTATCTGAAGATATCACTTTTATCACTTGTATACCGGCCCTGTAACGTTTTGTAGTTTTTACACTTGCCCTGCATTTAATAAGCGTGAAGACATTTTTCGCTCGGAGTGTTTTCTTTTTTTTCTTTTTCTTTTTATCGCTAGAACTTTCTCAATGGAATTGTTCAAGTTATGAATGATTTGGAATACTCCGGATTTTGCTGGAACATTATCGAAACTACGTTTCGAGTATAAATAGCTGGCCTTGAACAGTCAGTCAGTTGTTTTCAGATTTGATCTGGTGACTCGTTTTCGTTCGCTTGGCGAATGGTTGTTTTGCTTTTGTAATTGCTTAATTACTGTTCACGTTTGATACGTGGTGCTGAGTTACTGTTGAGAGTACAGTGTACAGTTTTGCTACCTAATTGCTGGATGTTTAGCAATTGTTTCCTGCTCATATTGTAAATAGTGTAAATACTTGTAAATAAATTTATAGTTACTTCCTCAAGATTGGAATGCTCATTTGAAGAAAGTTGAAGGTGCTACGGACTCGTTACATTATTATTATTATTATTACTTGCTGACCCGCGAGAAACATTTGAGCTCGACAGCAGTCATTCAAAAGTTCGATTTTTAACGGTAATTTTTCGAAAAACAGGCGCGAAGTGAACAGTTATTTTCCGCCGGTATGAAAGAAAAATGAAATGATGCCTTATTTTCGTAGTTTTATGAGTTATTACAGAAACAACAAAAAAGCACCTTTCAGAAATACTATTCATTCTTAAATATTATGCTAAAATAAACATTTTCTTTTATACTTTAAGGTACAGTGTAATAAAAAACAGGAAAAAAAAGGTTTTCTTTGGCATAAAAATAATTTTTAGACACAGTGTCTGTTTTTCGTCAGCAGTTGGCACGATAAGCTTTAAAATGAGCTGGAAATCATGGAATGTGATAAAGAAACAGGAAAGTTTTTGCGATTTAACAGGTTAAGGAATTAGTATGTGAAATTATTATTATTATAATATTAAATTCACTATTATTATTATATTCATTCTTGATATTATCATTATTTTATTCATTATTATTATTATTATTATTATTATTATTATTATTATTATTATTATTATTATTATTATTATTATTATTATTATTATTATTATTATTTTATTCAGTATTATTGTTATTATTATTATTATTTTCATTATTATTATACTCATTATTGTTATTATTATTATTATATTCATTATTATTTTATTGCTACTATTAATTATTATTATTAGTATGATTTTTTTTTGTTTTAGTTTTAAGAATTAACTGTCGCGTGTATTATTTAAAAAAATGATATTTTAATTCAGTTACTAATAATCTGTTGATACCAACTTCGGGATTTCAACTACACAGAACTTCCGAAACTGCATGTATTAATTTCGTTACCGGTTATGCAACAAAAAATATAATCTAGAGAAAGTGTCAAGAAACATCCCTAGCAGCATCATCTCATCGGCCGAAGATCGGCCATTCATCGAAACCCGATGAAATTCTCATCGGCCGATGATCCAATATGTCTCATCGGCCAAACAGAATCCGAGCAGCAAAATCCGATGAGTTTTGCTCGAAATACGATGAGATTTGGAGCAATTTACGAGCAGAACAGTCCCGTGCCGATGAATTTCATCGGGAAACTTGATCGGAAGTATATCGTTTTCCGATGGAATATAGCTCGGCTTATTTTCATCGGAAAAGTTTATCGGAAGGATATCTCTTTCCGATGAAAAGTAGCTCAACGAAAACCGTGCTCGGATACTGATCGGAACGATGTCATCGTGAGTTACGGGATCCGTTTACGAGGAGTTCGATGATCGGCCGAGCAAAATCCGATGAGTTGATGCTACTTGGGATTACCACCTTGAAATTGTATTAACCCATTTTCACTAGAATGAAAGTTACTAAACATTCCTAAGTCTTGAAATTAATTCTACTGTGCCATGGAGGAATGGTTAGCCCGCAATCGAAGGGGCAAATGGATAAAGGTGATATGTGATATTTGAATTTCGCCAATTTACACAAATTCAAATTAGTGTGTGTTGGATTGTGCTAACTCACAAACACAATTGAAGGGGCAAGTGAATAAAGGTGATATGAGACAATTTTTTTAATTTCTAGAAAAATGTTTCAAAAAATAATTATTACCTTATAACCTTCATCCATGGTAAAAATTAAGTTTTTCAAAAATTGTCACATATCACCTTTATCCACTTGCCCCTTCAATTCAAATTTTCACAGCTTTGAACTCAGTATTAAAATGTTCTCAAGTATTAACGGCGGTTATTTTTATGATTGTGTTTACACCCCCCCCCCGAATTTCCTTTCCTTCTCAACTATTTAATATATATATAATATATATTTTATAAATATTATAATTTATATATATATATTAGATAATGAATTA
>JAXGGA010012170.1:0-39685 GCA_038373865.1 Uloborus plumipes | reverse complement strand
TCAAAGAACATCAGCGTCAAGGTTTACCGGGAAATTTAAGATAGTAACAGTTCCTGAAAAAAAAAAAAAAATATTGACTTAGCCATATGAAAGGTGTTGATTTATTTATTTATTTATTTTTAATTCTTGTCTTTATTATTACTATTATTATTATTATTATTATTATTATTATTATTATTATTTTAGAATTAAAAATTCAGGTTGCTCATTTTATAAAAAAAGAAAAAAAAGGAAGAATGCTCTACATTAGCACCTGCAGAAAAGCATGTACAAAATAGAATTATAACAGTTATTTCAATTTAGTAATATTAATGAAAACACCTCTTCAAGTAAAATGTTTCAAAATAAAAACGTTTTCAAAATTTAAACAGAAGATGGAAACTTCGCCAAATATACCAATTATCTATAGATATAGGATGAGTTTTTTTTCTCTATCTTACTGTTTAGCGTATACAGACTTAGGGTGTAATAGGCCAAAACTGAATTTTAGATCAAATTCTAGAGCCAAACACAGTGCCAACTCCAACACGAACCGTAGTAATTTCTAGACACTTCGTAGCTTTATCCGGCAATTTAATTAGCAACAATTGGGGGGCTCAAAATAAAGAGTCAGAGATTGAATAATACGTTAGGTCTATGCCATTCGCATTCTCACCAAAACAGCAGTTTTGGTTGGTAAGTAGTTTTCATGCACTTTTAGTGGGAAGTATATTTACGCATTTGCTGGAACTATTGGTACCTATAATAGAGGACCTTAAAAATAATCCAAATTATTCTTTCCAAATTATTATTAAAATTAAGTATTCCAAATTAAAAAATATATATATAATTCCAAATTATAGAAACTTTTAACTCAATTTTTAAACTTTTTCGACTTACGCTACAGCCACTTTAACAGCTTTAATTGTGTCCTCCTACGCACTGTCGTTGCAATTTTCCAAGTCAAAATATTCAGATACTTAGAATTTATTTCGTGTTGCCCTATAACATACAACATCAGGTGTGCGCGTGTAGTCCCAGTAGGTGGCGCATTGGGACACACCCGGTTGCAGACTTCGAGTCCAATCTAAAATATGGACTGCACGACATCTGCGATTAAAAATTAAAATAAATATCAATTTGTTAGTGCCCAAAAATTAATAAATAAATAAATATATACTAATACAAGTAGTAGTACTACTACTACTGCTACTACTACCAATACTACTCCTGCTACTACTACTACTACTACTACTACTAATAATAATAATAATAATAATGATAATAATAATAATAATAATAATAATAATAATTATAATAATAAATACAATAAAATAATTTGAATTTCGACACCTCAAATTCAAATTATGTTTTTCGCAACAACTAATTACGGTGTGTGTGGATGTTAAGGAGATCGCGTGTGTGAAAGCTGCTTCGCCAGCAAGTCCTGCATGGTGGTGCAGCGGGAGGCCTTCTGTAATAAGCTTCGTCTAGCTGCGCCACCGTGTCCAGCATAGACCCCCTGAAGGAGGTCAGGGAGACGTTAGCAAATTGGCAATTTAAAAGATGGACTGCACGAGTTTAGAGATCCAAAGAGAAAACATTTAGTATTTCGTCATTGCTCAAAGCAACTTTTACTTTATACGAGCATATATTTTCCAATTACATGTGTATTCATTCGCTTTTTACCATCTAGTAAAATGTTCTGGTTAGCTATAATTCTTGTTATTTATTTAACCGTTTTTGGACAAATACTGAAACATTTTTTATGCGCTCTCTCATATGCACGTTGCTTTTTTTTTAAGATATAGAAAAAAGTCTAGGAGAACTAAAGTAATATTACTTTTATTCATGCATCACACACCTGAGGTATCTTGGTTCATGCTTCGGTAAACATTTTATATAGCCCTTTCTATCTTATTCTTTCAAAAAAGGTTTCTCTTTTGCTAATAAATTTTGTTGTGAGCAGAATAAAAATGGTAAGATAAACATTTTAACAATTCAAAAATGCTACTTTGTATAATAGAATTTTAGAATAAGATTAATCTGCAATGGCGTCAAAAAAAAAATAATAATAATAATAAAGTATGTACATAATTTAGATTTACATGCAATCGTTAATATTGTTTTTGACTAGCAAAAAAAATATTCTGCAAGTGTTGTTATTATTGCTTTTGTTTCACATTTGTTTATTTTTTAATTACGTTTAAACTTTATTTAATCTGCAATAAATTTATTTCTCCTTTGTAGGATTAATCTACTTATTTTTTTACATGATTCTTTTTTCCGACTCACAATAACAGCTAGTTTTTTAAAGCAAATCTTGCTTCTTCTATGTTGATGTCTTTATAGAGTTTTAAACTTTAATAGTTTATTAGGAGCACTTAGTATTTAAGCATATTTATTTTCTGTTCTTCAGCATAACAGCAACGAATTTCATTGATAAAGTCTTATAGACATTGGAAAAAACACACTTGATTTTAATGTAATTTTAAATCTCAATATGTGAAAGAAACCCATCCTTTTTTCATACAATATTTTAGAAAGGCACATAACTGCAAGCAGGTCATACTAAAATTTCGAACCTATAAGAAAGTTAAATAGTTTTTAATCAGATCCAAACAAGAGTATATTTATTTGAATTTTTATATGCTATTTAAATGTAGAATAATTTGATCTCCTTTTATGTGTGTGAAAACGGTGCATTAACTTTGAATCAATAAAGTAGCTCACAGAAATTTAGAAATACAATTAAATTTCCCAAAAATACTCTATTGCTAAAAGAGTATTTCACGTTTAAAAAATAACATTAAAATAATCAGATTTAAAAAAAAAATGTGTTTCAAAAAAAATCGAAACATTTTTCACCAGCTGTTTAAGTAATACGTTGCTGGTACAGGTACTCAGAAAGAAATAACATTTATACCGCATTAATACATATCTATATTTTTAAAGGCTATTGCAAATGTATACTAAACTCTCTTTCTTATAAAATTTATCTAAAACTTATTCGCCGCTCTTATTAAAATACAGTGATTAAAGCAAAAACAGAAAATTGAACATAAAATGAATATAATACGAACGAGCATGGTTACCTGCATTTATTGCTCAAAAGCAGTGTTACCCAATTCCACGTTCAAGAACATGCCTGAGAGACAACTTCAGGTTATGTCAAATAGGTTAGATTAGCTTCACACGTTTGTGACAGCTCTTCATTTAACATTCCAACCATTCTTCAACGCATTCATGAACTTTTCAGTTACTCCCTCCAAGTTTTGAAAGAGAGTTTGAGTTTGAAAAGAGTTTTGAAAATGTGCCAGTGCATCAACTAGTACAGTCAAACTTCAAACGTTGTCGTTTTCAAATTCTTTAGAAGATACATTGTACTTATTCCGTGCATTTGAGGCTTTGTAAAACAGAATGTATTACATGCGTTTTTTAAGAATAATTTATTAAAAAATAGATTCAAGCCGAAAACATATATTTAATATTTGCTAAAATAATGAATCATGATAAAAAAAAAATCGATTTTTTTCATGTCATCCGCCATGAAAATAAGCAAGTACTTTTTAAGTAATAAAAAACTTAAGCGTGCTCAAGGAATTATTATACTGATTAGAATGACTCTTTCAATAGATAACATAAAAAATATATATATAAACTGTTAGTTTGATACACTACATTTAATCATTGTTAAATAATGACTTCATTTAGGGCAGTGATATAAACACAGATAAAAATAAAATTTCTTAAAAATAGTATTTCGTACTACAACTAAACACATTTTAAAATTCGTACCATAATAAGATCTAAACTTAAATTTACGGTACAAATTGCTATCTACTATAGAAGGGCCATCGAAGAATCCAAGGTTTTTTTTTTTTTTTTAGTAAGAGACAGGATATCGTTAATTTGAGCTTATTGTGCTGTCCAGAGAAGATTTTATGATGCCACGACAGTCCTGGTACGCACATCAGCATTAGAAAAAAAATGTATATGGTGGGAATTGAATGTTGTCTTGATTTGTTAGGATATAGTTTTAGCAATAACGTGTAGGATTTAGATTGTATGTTTTGGTATAATTTACAGTTTAGTTGATCATGCCTCACATTTGCTATTTTAGCGCTTAGCAATGTCCTAGCTTAATAAGAAAATAAAAAAAGAAGGAAATAAGAAACAAAACTAAAAATGTCATTGTGTATGGTCAAATGAGCTCAAAGCACTGTCTTAAGTTATTTCCAAAACTTTGTGGTTCATCTTCTATATCACTGATAGATCCATGCAGTTTGTGTGGTAACATTAAAGTTCCTTAGATATTCCTGTTTTCAAAAATGCAGATATTGAACTTTAAGGACATGCATAAATATATAAAAATATCTGCCGGATAATAACATTTCTTTGGTATTTGATATTATTACAAATACGATCTTTTCTCTTCCTTCTTTTTTATACGTTCAATTCAAAAAACTATGTCTTCAATTTTCAGGTGAATTTCAATATTTCTTATATTTTTTAACGGAAGCAATTGGACTGTGGCTCAAACTCGAAATATCAGAGTATATCCCAAAACGCTAAATCTTTCGCTAAGGTACTGCATCAGACTTTCTCACTAAATAAAAAAATATTGCTTCCTATTCTAGAGATATTGAATTCCGACCAATATTTTTGACCCTGACATCTGCACATATATCTTTAAATGAGTAACTTTTATCCTTCATCTGGAAAAAAACGTAGATTTATCTTAGTGTTCCCCGAGGGATATAACTCAGCGGAAGAACCTTTGTACGCTGAAGTTATCATTCGTTCTTTTTTTTCCGAATCCAGCTCTTATCTTTTCACTTTTTTCGATGATGACAAATATAGAACAAATTCTTTACCAGTTTAAAGCTAACAAAATATACCTTCTGGTAAATAGTATCTAGTATTTTAAGGTTTGCATTGGAGAGGTATATCATTTTTTTTCAAGTAGCAATAAGGGAGTTTCTTGGATGCAGTAATACTAGAGAGTTGATTGCTTGAGTGAGTACGGGGTTTTGATTTCTTAGAAGAAACACATTTGTTAGGACAATTAAAAGTCAGTCTTCTAAGAAAGAGAAAACAAAATCTTAAATTAAGGGACGGGGTGTGAGTATTATTCATGTTTTCCGTTGTTCAGTGTCTTTTACATAACTGTCTATCACATTAGGTCGTATAACTGTGAGCTCTGAGCGGGCAATGTGTACGTAAACATACCTTGAACAATATAAACATACTGTAAACAGTGAATTTCATCCTGTATAATCTCATTCGATTTCTTCTTTATGAGGGGTGCAATGCATCGGAAATTCTTTGATAAAATTTTAATGTTTTCGGGAAACTTTAATGACTAACAGTAACATGCGGAAATGATGCTGAAACTTTAACGAACGACATCATGCATGCTGCGCCGCTAAACAGTTAATAAATTTCTTTCTCTACGTATTGGATCTTGAAAAACATAGTACTCTTATCTAGAAATCTAAAGTGTTTGTTTGTTCAAACAGAGAGAGCGAAAGGATGATCTCCAGTTTCTGAACCAGACTTTATTAATGTCAATTATTGAAATGAGAGAGATTGAGTTGCCCGGTTCAAATGTCTAACGTATTTTCTTTAACTTCAAAATATACATGTACGCCATAAATCAAATAAGTACTGGTTGCAAAAGTAACACCTTAGAAAGTGCTATCTTATGACGACATAAATGTCAGTTAAGTAAAGTGCTTCTCGTTAGGTACATTTACAATTCTTCATATAACTACACATAAATGGTTCTACATCTGCCTTAAATCAAAGGTACACTAAAAAGAAAACGAAATCTCATGTATATCATGTATATCACATAAAAAGCTACTGACACCATTTCTGACATAATCTTTTGCTGTAAATTTCACAAAGTACCGTTTCTGACAAAAAAAAAGTAAATAATAATAATAATAAAAAAAGTCGTTTAGCTTCCATTACACATTGTAATATCACCTGTGGAGCAATTTATCAAAAGGGAACATATCCTTTCTCCAAAAAAGTTCAGGAGATGAAACAAAAAAAGTAGACTAACGGCAAAATTTTTTAATCATATTTGATTTAGGTACTTAACTAAGCACAAATGCATAACAGATAACAGGCTCACAAGAACTTTTCAAATAAAAAATAAAATCCAGGAGGTATCGTTATTTCAATTTTGGATACGTGCCGCTTTACTTTAAAAAAAAAGGCCGATTTGCTCTTTTTTTATATATAAGCGCTTGCAAACAAAAACCTGAATGTTTGATAGTTCCAATTTCACCTAAACTCAAATACATCTCTGCCTCATATTAATGTACTTAACCTTTAAGGTGTGTGGATCAAATGTCTGTAAGCCCAACGGAACATTTGGCGTTCTTATTATCATAACTTCATACATTCCATGTTTTCAGATTAGAACGTGAGCATTTTTCGCACATTTTACGGTGCATGTGTTCATGGGAGTAATTTTTCTAAAATAAATTCAGTTTAAGAACAGAAAATTTTTTTAAAAATAATAAAACTATGAGGAACCATTGAAGAACTATTGAAAATACAGATAAAGACGTCTTTTACGAATACCAATACAACGAAATATATGTTTTAATTGACCAAAAAATCCCGCGTTAATGTACATTACGTTATTTGCCTTCCATTACAACAAAATTCATTTAGCAAGAAACAGCATTTGCGGTCTCGTTAAGTTCGTTGTAACGAGGTTTCACTATGTTATTTTAAAAACTCCCACACCGAAAAATATGAACTACTTTGTAATTTTGAACTCTCAACGCTGAATGAAGTTTTATTTTTGAAAACACTGAAGTAATACTAGCTTTTTTAACAAGCAAAATTAGTCCAAATAGTTAAAAAAGGATTGCTGGTCAAATTAGACATGCATGTAAATGCCTTCTTCTTACTACAATAGACCTCTGGTCGCAGTGCTTGGCTTTGTCAAGCCCCCCTCTCTTTCATTTAATATCAAATGCCTTCTTCATCATAGATATTTACATTATACTACGAGTTCATGATACAGATTTGTATGAAAGAATTAACAGCCCAAAGAAAGGAAAGTTAGTCCGGAGCGAATGGGGCAGTCGAACCCACCATGTCAAGCGTGGCATCGCACAGACCACTCGGTAACTGAAGCAAACGCTCACTGGTGACGTTTTAAGTATTTATTCACGTATGAGTTACCGCTGCCATTTTTTTCCGCAAAAAGTTGTAAGAGCATTTCCAGTTGATTACACGGACCAAGTTTCGAAAAAAAGCTCCGGTGAACAGCATGCAATGTTTTCAGATAAAGCTTCAGCTCGAAACTTACCTGTAAGCAGTACAGAAATGTTCTAAAAATCACAGTATTCTCCATAGTGTACTTGCCCGCAGTAACTATAGAAAATCGGCGTGCAGTACCTTCCCAAACCTTTTTAAAAAATGGAAAAATTCGCATTCCAATAAGGGCAACAATCCGCAAAAAAAGTGAAAAATTTTTCTAAAAATGACAGCTCTTAGTTGCTTAAACGCGCAAAAATATTTTTTTTTAATTTCTAAACTGTGTAGTTTATCAAACTTCATCTCAAAAACTCAAAAATGGGATCTTAAGCGATTGTCGTTTGAAAAAAAAAAAAAAAAAGAAAAACTTCTTAGAAGAAAGAAAAAAACAAAACGGTGGATCGCGAGACTCTATCGACTAACGGCAACAAAATACCGCATCACATAAGATTCACTCGCCACATGAAGCAATCAATCCCCTAAGTTGATATCTACTTATTCTAAAGATAACAAATTAGGAATCACCAGGGCATGGCAAAGTAGCATCATTTAGCATTCATATTAGCTATACTTAAGAAAAACAAAAATATATAGGTGGTTAAAGAGTCACAGTTTTATGATGAATATAACATTTTCGTTCGTTGGTACAAATGCGTTGCAACCTTCGAATAATATTTCAATATGCTCAGATCATATCGCTACAAGAATACCTATAGCCGTGCATCTTTAGGTTGACCATGCTTGTCTGAGAATTTTATGTATACTGGAGCTTCGTTTTAAATATGCAGGCGTTTCATATTTCACGACTGAAGGATTTTCTTGTCTTTCCTATTGTGAATATACTCATATGTGGAAAAACTTATTTTTTTCCTTCCTATATTTTTTTTCACTGAGTCTCTTTTTTCCCTCGACGATGAAATTTTTAGACTTCGGATACATAAGCATAAAAGAGAAACATCACTTATATTCACTTCCAAATACATGTACACCAAAATTAAGAGAATTTTCGGATTTGATCAATTTTCTCCAGAACTTTTCAATTGTTTTTGATGAAATTTTGTATATGTCTACATAAAAACAGTTCAAAACAAGTAACATTTCAAATACACATGCATTTTCAATGCATTTTTGTATCCTACATTGAAAATAGAGGGGTGCCCTTATTAGTCAACATGGCCTTATTCGACGCACCAACCTTACGAATTGTAACAGAAGCCAAGTGTTAGCAAAAGTAACTAGCCTATTATAGAATGTTTAGAAAAGTCAATTTTATGTAAGTCTGACCCCTTTGACGAAACATATGGTTTATATAATTAGTGAAGCTAAACAAAAGCCAATCTGTCTAGTAGAATTGAAAACAAATATAATAAATCCACAATGCATCTCCTTTTCGTCTTCAATTCTCCCCCTCCCAATACATCAGTAAAGCAATCATAAGGATTAAAAATTCAAGTCAAACAACTTTAAAATGTCAATAGATGTTTCCCACTGGTTGTCAGTGATACCTTAGAGAGTCCTTCACAATTGATATTTCCGTAATTCCAAGAGTTAGTCACAGAATGAACTTCAGGTTGTGAATCTTATACATTACCTTACCTTAGCTAACTTTATGTGAATCCTTCTCATATCTTTTAAGTTACGAGTTGTCAAAAGTTTTGATTTCCGAAAATATTTAGATTTTGAATTGAAATATTTCAGAAAAAAACAGTTTGATTTTTTGAATAGCACTTTTTTATATCTCAAAATCATACATAAAAATAGAGGAGTGTCTTTTTAACGTCGTGTTATGCTATTTTTCAAAAACTAGTGTTTTGCTTATTAATTCACCTTGCTTTAGAGAGCACTCAGAACTTTTTTACGAAGATGAAATCTGAGATTTACCTTACATAGCCTAGAAAAAGTCTACGGATTTCAGTAGTTTTTCAACTATTTGGATATCTTTTTTATTTTAAGAAATATATGGCATTTAGTAAACCATTGAATTGAGCAAAAATGATTCAACACGCAGTTTTTAACTCACATTAACTTACGAAAAAAAAAGTTTGACATTTTTTTACAAATGGATTTTGTTTCTTTAGCATATATTTTTCTCTTTGAAAAACTTGGAAAAAAATAAAACTGTCTGGGTACCTTTCTGTGGGTGGGTGGTAGAAAATTCTGTGAAATGTCACTATCACTTTCTTACCAGGAAAGTACTCGACTTAAGTAATAATGAAAAAAGTTTAAAATGGTACCATTCAAAAGAACATAATGGGGCATGTTTTTGAACCAAACATCAAGTGCCCTCGTCCCCTCGTTTTCAAAAGGGGTCTTAAAGTCGACCGAGAAGTCGCCAAATTTGAAGAATTGGCAAGACATTGAAGCTACCTTCCGATCTACCCATTTGCCGCTTGCTAGGCATCGCATCATTTCCATATTTGGTCATTTGCAAAGAAAGTAAATGATGTTTTACGTTAACCCTTTACTTGTATGCGCTAAAATAAAGAATGGTTATCAAGACTATGATGTGGAAAGCAGAGAGTTTTATATAGAGGAGCGAAAACTTTACAACAATACGTTTTATCTTTTTACGTATAATAACAATATATTTTAGAATTTTAGTGTTTTTAAGTTTTTTTCTCTACTAAATTATGTATGTTAATTATGACAAGTTAAAATATATTGTACGTGTCTCTTAATAATTCAGGATAATTAATATAAATAAATACGAAGAGCAGCTAATATGAGCTCATATACAAAAAATGAAATAAATAATCTTTGAGGTGGAAATCAAACTGTCATGGATTATGATATCAGTTCTTACTTAAAAAAAAAAAAAAAAAAAAAAAAAAAAAACATATCGATACAAGAAGTTTCACTATCTGCCCACTGTTAGCAAAAGCATTTTTTTTTATTTGAAATCGAGATAAAATAAACAAAATTTTAAAACAAAAACAAATAGTAAATGTGAATAACTGCAAAATTATCTCCATGTCAGAAATCACATCAAGGGCAGAGGGAAATAGTTATTTTCATTCTTAAAAAATACTAATAGATTCGACGTTCATTGTAAAAACCCCTGCCGTTCAAACAAAATTGGTCACTGTAGCGAAAAGTCCCTGTAACGTAAATGTAAAACATATTGCATGTTAATTTCGTATTGTTTAAAAATACTGGAATAACTTTTACTAGTTCTTCTTTATGTTCAACGGGTAGGAAAAGACTAACGAAATTGTAAATCAATACAATTTTTTGCTTACTTTTCTGTAAAAGTAGAAAAAATCATGAAAGAAAGCCTGATGCATTGAAAAAAAACCGCTCAAAACAATTCAGTCGAAAAAGCACAACTTGTAATAAAAAATAGTTAAATACACATAGAGAAATTTAATATAGGAAAGATGGGTTTTGAACTGCGGAATCTGTGTCCTTGTCAGTCTGTCTATTGGTCAGTTCTTCTGTCCCCCCCCCCCCCCCACAATAACTTTTGAGTGCATGGTCAGATTCATTTTTTCTTCTTTTTTTGATCGAAAGATCTTCGTACGGACTTTTGAATAATATTTCATTCAATTTCGAATTTTCGATTTCCCCCCCCCCCTGTCCTCCCTTATAAATTTTGAGGCAACAAGTAGAAATTTTTTTTTTCCAAATATCTCAAAGGAAACACCTTATTCTTGTTTGATTTTTTTTTATTTTAACACATTTTCATTAAATTTTGAGCAGTTCAAAAAACAATGCCCTCCCCCAAAGCCCCGTCCCTAATAATAATATTATATTTCATAAACAATAAAACATCACTGAAATTAGTGTAAGTTTTTAGTACTTAAAATACACTCAAACTCTGAAATACGCTTTTATCCTGTCTCGTCACTTTAAAAAGTTACAGGGGAAGGTCAAAGAGTACATAAGTAATACTTATTCTATCGAAAAGCAACAAAAACCATTCCTACATACCCAGTGATGCAGATGACTGGTAATGTTGAAAATGTTTAAGGGAACTCACCTTGAGTTATAGAGGACCCATCAAAAGAAAAGTGGTTAGAAAATAAATTTATATTTGCATTTTTTACAAAAAAAAAAAAAAAAAAAAAAAAAAAACGGAGTTCCCGTTGTCACTTCCTGGAAAATTTAATTTTGATGTTATTTAAAGTTGTTTTTCCTCTTTAAAAAGCTCTCTGCCTTCTACGTCATAGGCTTGATAATAGCATTTTACTTTAACACACATAAGCAAACGAAAAGATTATTGTTCTACCGTCTTTCACAAGCTTTGCAGATGACCAAAAATGGAATCAGATTTCTTGTGATGCGCAAATAGTGAAATCGCGCCTCAGCTTCCCGATTTCATTATAACTCGCTAAAATTGGCGATTTTTCAAAAAAATTCAGCCGACTTTAGGACCTTATATTTCGATAACGGAGGCGCGAGGGCAAAAACGCATGCGTGCAGAAACATGTTTTACAATGCTCTTTCGATTGGTACTCATTAAAAAAAAAATCATTATTCCATGATCGGGTACTTTCCTGTTTAGTAAAGGAGTTTTTTTTCCTTGTACCCGCATTGCAGTTTTGTTCCCCTGCATTTTTCTTGCACACTATGGGCGGAGTGATACAGTTTGTTCTGAATTTGTGATGTACTCCAAGCGAGGAATCTTGCCTGAGTTCATTCAATCCTGATAGGATATATTCTGCATTAAAATACAGCTCTGCTGGTACGATTGCAAATCACTGCGATATTATAATTGCAAACACTTTCGAGACTGTTTTTATTTGTACTGCTGTATATTTGACCATGACTAATTGTTGAAAGATTATACTTTCAGCAGGTCTTATGTCGTACTTGACGATAACTTTACAATACCGTTAATCAAATGAACTTCACTTTCTAGAATATGATGCTGAAGTTTGTCATATAAATGGAGTAAGATAATCATTTGTCTGAGCACTCAAATGAGCTTCGGAATTTATAATGAGCCGACGTTCACTGGAAGTAAATCATATTTGGAGTTTATTGGACTGTCTCAAACGTCGTATTTATCATTAAACATGATCTTGCAATGAATCGAATCGTATTAAAGCTACGTCCCGACAACTAATGGGACAAAATCCAAGTAGACTGTTATCAGGCGTCATGATAATCATTGCCTAGGCTCTGACGCCATCAAAATTCATGGAACACTAATTCCTGGAGCTCAAATATATTCGTGGTGCTTAGAGTATTTAAGTGAAATCCTACGATTTATGTATGACGTTGGCTGTGTAATTTTGGAAAACGCTGTGTAATTGAAAAATTCACTTGCATTGTTAATTCCTTTCTTATAATTTCTACATGAAAATACTATGTAGGGTGTTAGTGGTGAAAGTTCCAACCGAAAGTCTCAAAAGAAGACAATTTGAAACCCTGTAATTATTTTTCTAGGGAAATAAAGTTAACGAAATAATGATATGTGCAATACTGCTAAACAAATCAAGTTACCAAGGCAGCTCTTTGAAATAGTTTGTATCATTTAAATGTTTTAATATTTATCAGATTCACTGTTTAAGGTGAAGCAGAGACAATGTGGCAGATCTGGTATGTCAGCATGCTCGCGACATTCACCATATTAAAAGCATCCTAAGAAGATCTGAGCAGCAAGGGTATCTGATCTGATTTCATGAAACAGAAGAAGCTACATGCTAGGTAAATGGTTTTAAAAAATAATCATTTGAATTGATGTATTTAATGTCTTACTTATTTTAACATTTTTCCATGTTGCAATCTTCCTCGCTGGTGTTGAGTTTCTGGACGTCTTTATTTGAAAATTAAATGATGTGACTTTAAGTTTCTTCTTTTCATTATTTTATTATTAATATCACTAACTTATACGATACTATTATTGTGGTCTTCACTTTTATGTTTTTTGTTCTACATTATAATCAATATATTATAAATATTAATATAATTCATTAGTTTTATAACATTATTATAGTCTTCATTTTTTTATATTTCTTTGTTTTAAATCATATTGTAGTACTACCAATGAAAATTAACTATCATTCTATAAATATAAAAACAGTTTCAGTGAAGTACTTATATTACTATGTTCGGTAACATATAATCAAATACGTTTATTCCTATCATCATTTTAATGCGGTATTTGAAATGTAAAGACGATACACATGTAATGTATCTCAAATAAAAGTACCTGATAAGAAAAAGTAGGTACCGTAAGAATCTTGCATGTTATCTATCATTACAGTATATTTTTAATGCTAAATTACTTTTAAACGATTCATCGATCACTGATAACTTTACTTCAGGATATAGTCCATAATAAATCATTAATCTTAAGTCTATAAGTTTAAATAGCGAAATGATTTAAACAAAAGTTATTTTAAATAAATCACATTCTCGGCTCAGAAAACGACTAAAAAAGCTTTTTAAAGAATCGTTTAAAATTGAAATACACGGGAAAGGATTCGTCAAAGAAAAACATTTAGTTTAAATGGGTCGCTAGAGATTCGTTATGTGTTATTTATCTTGGAAGATATTTATAAAGCACGAATGTCTGAAAAACCTTGATTTGCAGTTAAATGTGAGTAAAAGAATAAACAGTAGCCTATTACCGGAAAACTGTTGTTCCATTACAATAAGATTAGTTTCTCCTTTGTCTTGGTTTGCGTGATAGAAAGGCTCTGAATTCTTTATTACAAATCATTATATATTCACCCTAGAGAAGGATGAGGTTGAAGAAATTGGGACATTTTTTATAAATAAGTATTTAGAATGATGTGTAAAAAAGCAGCTTTTTACAATTTCTCATCAAATCGTATATTAGAAAGCATTGCACTTAACCATTGAAAGAAATAATTGAAGTACAGTCGAGCCCGTTTATTAGAATATCGCTTAAAGGAATACTCCGCTTAATGTAATATGCTTTCAATGTACCAAACCATTAAATGCATTATTTTCATCCCGGATAAGGGAATATCCCGCTTATTAGATTATTTTTTCGTGGCAAAATGGCTATTCCATTAAGCGGGTTCGACTGTTTCAATTTTAAACCTCGTTTTAAGAGCGTACGTTCAGTGATATGTTGTTAAATTCGGGCTACGCTAAGCAAAAGGGGTTTTTTTTTTCTAACTCGGAAACATTGTGTTTCTAACAATGAGCAACTAATGATGAAATTGAGGCTAGTTTGTTTTAAAAACAGTAGTTCTAATGATGTATAAAACGTGTATTTTTACATTTGTTTATTAAATAATTGATGATAAGCCAATGCTCTCATTGATTCCAAATACTAACTAATCAGTGGCGTAAATAGCACTCCCACAACCCTCGCGGTAAGGGTTGAGGGAGCACGAGGCTAGAAGGCGGTACTTCCTTGGCGGCGGGATGCAGGAAAAAATAGCACTATGAAAAATATGTTTTAAAAGTAAATATCTATATTATCTTTGAAATCAATTTTAATTCTTAAACTTTCTGAATGAAATATGACTACTGACCTAGTATTACCTATCATGCATGATTAACTCCTCCATCCACTCTTCCTCTCTCCTGTGTGCATGCATGTATAGTGATCCTCCTTAGTATTTTTTGGAGAGCTATGACGCACTCTATTTCATTCATGCCTCTCTCAATGCTCTCTACTTTTCCTCTTTGAAGTTCCTCAACACTTGATCATAAAAGCTAATCTTTCTTGAAAGGCAAAATTTCATTTATGCTTCTACTTTAAACGAAACTCTCTTGTTTCCCGTTTCACTACAAAATGACTCACGAAAATTGTGCCGCATTGGAGTAGGTTTCAATTAGGCACACTGTGTCACAAATTTCGCTTTTGAATGTTTTTAAAACTGAATCTGTAGAAATGTCCTAAATTTAAAATGACCATTTAAAACTCTAACCAGCCCAAAATTTCATTGTTAGCTGAAAAGCTTTAAAATTCCATTGTTTTTTTTGTCTGCAAAAAGTGATACTTTGATAGGGTTTTTTTTTTTTGCATTTGCTTCCAAACGCAGGACGAATTTTAAAATGTATGTTAATTTAAAATTAAAGTTTTCTCCTATACTTTGAAGAGTATTGTTGAACGCTCAGAAGGGAATTTTTTCTACTCCTGTTAAGGATAGGAAAATATTGCACATTCCATCATATGTTAATGTATATAAAATAGACAGCGAGAAGCGTATTACTAAAACTATGATGTACCCCCCCCCCCCGAAGATGCTTTAAGAAATAATATATACCAGCTGATCCGTGCGAAGCTTTCTCGCTAGACATCAGCAATTAAAAATTTCGCTTTTTTAAACAGTAATTGTTTGAAAAACCAAGACACAGTGAATTGCTATTTTGTACTGATTTAAAAGAAAATGAAATCATGCCTTACTTTTTAATTTTTATGAAATATTATGGGAACAAACAAAAAAAGGAGACCTTTGAAAAATATTATTCATGCTAAAATAAATATTTTCTTTTCCAATTTTTATGTAATAGTACTCTGTTAAAAATCCTACATTGAGTTTAGGTAATATATTCTTGAAAATTTGGATCAAAATTAGCGCTGTAAAAAAATCAACTAAAAGCGACAAAACCCATAGCAGGATCGAATCTTCTAACGCAACGCTCTTTTCCACCACGCCCCTTCATCTCAGTTTTCGGATGTTTATTCATTGAAGTAATGTGTAGTAAAAAACAGTATAAAAATAAACGCTTTTTTTAATGGAAAAAATAATTTTTAGACTGTGTGTCTAAAAGCCGGTCCGATAAGCTTTAAAATGAGATGTAAAACATGGAGTTTGAAAAAGAAATGAGAAAACTTTGGCGTGGTAAAGAAATCAAGCTAGAGAAACAATATAGCTAACATTGAGATGCATAACTCAATTATTTGTCTAACACAAAGTGAAAAAAAATATTCATCACGAGACATTATTTGTTTTTACCTAGAATCGCACCAAGTAATGTCAACTAGATTTTTCAACCAATAAACTTTAAATAGCGTATGTCGCATTGCTATGTAGGCACGCAGCGATTCATCTGAGGTTGAATTGATTGAGAAACACTGAAGATTGGAATAAATCTACTTTCTGATGTTATTGCGAAAACTTCTAAAGAGATTGCATCCCACACCATTTATTACTCATTCTACGCTTCCGATTATTCAAAATATTAGCCATTAAAATGGTACTCCGAAAGGCTGCAAAAGAACGAGTTATTTCGATCAATAATGGCGCAATTAAGTTTCACCCAGTTGCTTTTCGTCCATCAGTTTGTTGAACAACTCCACAACAATTTCCCTTTAATGATTTCCTGCTGTACTGCAAACTTAAATGAATCGCGCTCAACTTCAAGAAAACATGCGTTTGTGTGCTGTAAATTAAACTAGCCTCCCTCCAAATGGAAACTCCGAAGAGCTTTCTCTTATCTTACTTTCAAGCACCCATTGTTATTAAATGTTTCAGGAAATAACAGATAACAAAAGGCATGGAAAAATTCCTCTAATAAAAAAAGTCCTTTATTGCTTGAAAACAAAAGTTTTATGCTGTTTGAGAAAGATGAATTTTTTATTGAATATATTTCCTGTCTTTGCACAATGACTTGTAAATATACATTTTTGTTTTGATGTCAATATGCTTCTGTTATTTCAAATGTTTCTATTTTGTGCCGAAAGAGAACTATTTTATTGGTAAATATTTCAAACCATCATTTTTTTAAAAGAAAGTATAGATCATTATAAGATATACCAATGTCTAAGGCATATAGTGAGGCTTAGTCACACTAAAATGAAAAAAAAATGCAAAGAGAAAATGATTTAGTAAACTGGTTAACCAATTAATAGATAATGTTTTTTTTTTTTTAGTTTTTAGTTTTTAGTTTTCAGTGCCTCATAAAATTACAAAAGCAAAGAATCCGAGTACACTTTCTAGCAAAGTTAGTTCAAAGTACACACAACTAACATAATGTTTTACTCGGAATGGCAAGAATTTTATAAAGTTAAAAAACAGCAAAACACTCTAAGAAGAGACGTAGAAAACTATCTACACGTAGTACTTTTCTTCCACATACGGAAGAAAATTGGAAAAAATATAAAGCATTGTTCCATATAGAAATGCATTTACCATCATCCCGTCTTAATTTTAAGAAAGTATAATATAAATTCACACTTTAGCCCACTTAGGGCTACTTTTCCCTTCTGCCTGTTAATGCGCAGGTACATAGATTTTAGCATAGGTTGCAATTCTTTGAATAAGCATTTATTGATTAATTTATCTCTTGAATTTTTTTTTCAACTTTTGAAAAGGCAAATTATTGTATCTTAAAAGTAAATGTCATTGTACAAATAATCCAATTAGCAAATTGCTTTCGTTTTAACCAATTGCTAATATTTCCTTTTATTTTATTTATAGTGCTACTGTACAATTATTAAATGCTTCTCTTTTGGAAACGGCAACTAATTTTTAATTGGGAACACACGTGGTTACTCCTAATTCGAACAAACCGCGCACTATCTACTTTGGTACTAAAACATTTTATGCGTGAAATAGATATGAAACATCTTCGACTTTTTTACTAGTAAAGATACCTTAAAAGGGACGAAATTTACGATTTCTACATTTCTATATCATATATGTATAGTCTATTTATTTTTTTCCACCCTTTATGTTCCCAATATTCCCACGAATTAGTTAAAATTATGTATAGATATTTTTAAAAAATCACTAGCTATTAACAGTATAATACGTTTTACGTATCATTACGCTGATTACTTTACAAGTTATTTTAATATGGAATAATTAATCAGCAATAACTAAGTACTAGATTAAAATTTTAATGCTGAGACAGAAATTAAAAATGTGACAAAGAAAGCCTTAAAACAATGTTTTTAAATTTATTTTCCTAGATCAACCATTATTTTTTTTTAAATGTACAATAAACACTAAGCAGTTTGCACTGTCCCTGAAATACCACATTTGATTTATTTTTCTTAATAATTGCTTTGAATTTAATTTCTCTCTCTCTCTCTCTGTATATATATATATATATATATATATATATATATATATATATATATATATATATATATATATATATATATATATATATATATATATATATATATATATATATATATATATATATATATATTTAAATATATATATATATATATATATATTTAAATATATATATATATATATATATATATATTTAAATATATATATATATATATATATATATATATTTAAATATATATATATATATATATATATATATATATATATATATATATATATATATATATATATATATATATTTAAATATATAGCTCAAAATATGTTTCGTGCCATAACATCAATATAAGTAAAAAGGAAAAAACATAATTTATCTCCACAGAAAGACTCAAAACAGAGACAAAGCAACGCCGAGAATCCCATGATGATCCTAAAGACTTACAAAATTAGGAAAGAACATGTGAAAAGAGACACTTATACATATAGTTCCGCGTAGAAAATGCCGAATCAATACCATTGTCAGAGTTCTCAGCATTCATTGAACGCGAACTACCATTCAACTTTCTTAATTGTCTGTCCAAAACGTGAAACGGACTGTAACGCATTCAAGTCGGCATGGAACCAGCAGAGGAGTGAATGAATTGACTGTCCAGTGAAATGTCTTTAATTCGAAGTTTGGTCTAAAATTAGTTTGAATAAATATCTGAAAGACCTTCGAAAGAGAATTTGCTTCAGTTTTCCATTCATTTGCTAATTTAGGCACTACGTTACTACGTTTACCTAATTTATTAACGTTTTAAATATGATAGAATTATTTCGATTAACAGCATTTTATTTCTGAACACAAACCATTGTTACCTTGCTCATTTTTAAATTCAGTTTCATGGGATTTCTCATTAACGTACTATTAGTAGAACGCGTATTTATGCACCTAAAACACGAAACTTGATAAGCTCTTTACTTTTCTGAAGAAGTGAAACCTTATACTGTCGTCCTCGCTTAATTGGGTAACGGGAAAACGAAAACCCCGTTTATACGAATAAAATATCCCGGAACCGATTGTCCTCCATGCCATAGGCGCAGTGTTAAAGATCCTCGCTTAAACAAATACTCCGCTTAATCGAAAAATATTTCTTGGAACCAAAAGTATTCGTTTAAGCGGGCTAACAGTACTGTGTTTTACTTCTCCGAAAAACAGCGGTCAGTTTCCTATTATTAAGGTCAGGTTTGTTTGATTTTTCAGTAATGAATTGCTAGTATAAAACTTACTTATACGACTAAAACGAAACTCTTAAAAAAATATACGCTATTTTCTGATTTTCAGATGATATGCTGTATATTAGAAGATAATCATTTCAGAATATGTCATCTTTGCCTTGTCCATTTGTAAGCTCGAGTTCATGTGATTTGTATTAACGCAAATTAAGCTCAATGTGCATTCATGCAGCTTAAATAACATACTCTTAACCCTTCACTGCACGGTGTGCCAGATCTGGCCCAAACCAAATAAACCCTCATATATTCCTATGATTTTTAAATACAGTTAAAGTGAGCTTTGTGCCCCTTCTGGAACATTGCTATAACAGTTTAGTGTGATGTTTATGCACTAGTTAGTTGCACTAGTCTAGGTATTACAGTTCTTGCTTTTTAAAGAAAGAGTGTCTGCATTTCCGTTAGAAGTGTGCTTAGTCATTATTTCCTTTGTTCTAAAAATGTTTAAATACACTTAGTGGAAAGTTTGTTTATACCACTTATGGCACAAAACACATTGTAGATTATTACACTTATCGGTATACAAAGCATATGCTATGTGCTTTGTGCCATGTATAGAACAAACAATTAAAACATCATTTTTGGTGCACATTTTTAAGATTAATTTTTTTCTTTATTTTTCCTGAACTCAGGGCTATTTAAAAGGTAACAAATAATTTTTTTCATTAAAATATAAAAAATCGTTCAGTGAAGGGTTAATCCTATGTTGTTTTTTTTTAATTTTCAGTAAGCTAAATTAGGAAATACCGCACCTTGCATTTTACTTCACAATAAATGAATCGTTACATTGCCCGTGCTAAAGTTTACATTCAGGTAACTTAACTGCAAAAAGTTGGTGTGACAGGTACTTTATAAAATCGGTAGCACATTGCTGCCACCAATGTTCTGGAGTAATTTAACTGATAAAACTGGTATAAAGTAACGCATAGTTTTGGGAAGATTACAAGATAGTAATATTTTTATGTTGAATGTTTTTACTTATTATGTATAAGGTTACACTGGAATTATCTGGAAACTTAATTGTAAGTACCACACAACACCTTAAAGAATACACATATCAAAAGCTGTTGTAAAAATGAAAATGGAAAATAATACCTAACACCTCCTAATACAGGTCTATATGCTGTGTTAAATCAATCAGTACTAACAAATACAAAAAGAATTTCTTGTTATCAAAAAACGAAATTGTCACTTTGAGGCAAATTACTCATGCAGGCAGGTAATTTATAATACTACACCGGGATGCACCTTCTCACTTAAACTAATGTAATAAAATTTATTATAATCATGAAAAGTGGTTGTAAGTAGCTGAATTAATGCAAATCGTTACATATTTAACATACCAACTATAAAAACTAAAGAAAAATTTAGAAAAGGAGATTTCTCATGATATTGTCTCAAACTTGTGGCGTGCTTATAGTACTAATGTTATCGTAATAATCGGTAGAAAACAGTAAAAAATTACTGAGCGTTATTCCAGACACTCCTTTGTACCTCTGAAAATGTCAACCAGTGCATTGTGGTTGTTTTGACATGGGACATTTAAACCGGCCGGACGTGAAAGCAAGAAGTACCATAAGGTACAGGTAATGTTTTATATAATGCACCAACCTTTCCTATAAAATCCTCTGCTATTTAAAAATGACAAATATGTTTTTTGTGTTATGTTCATGCAATTTAATACAGCATACCAATAAAAAAGAAAGCTAAAGTTTTATGACAAGTTTATGTTTAGCGTATGACATTTCTATACTCATAATTTGATACCATGTTCATAGTATGCCAATAGAAAAGGTCGTTCACTTTTTCTTTGCTAAACAGCGCAAGGATAATTATTTCATCATTTCATCAACATTAATTGACTACAAAGTAGGGATGCACCGATAAGCAAATTGGCCGATTACCGATCACCGATTAATCGGCTGTTGATAATCGGCCGATTAATGATAAGGACGATTGTTTTTCTACTACCAATTTTACCATCATTGTTTTTTCTCTCTTATACAATTCCAAGTTTAGAAATAGTAAGTTATATTTTTCTGAGAAATTTTTTTACCGTTTTCCTAGTTTTCACAAAATAATTTCAATATTTTATGTAATTTCTTAGAACAAATTTTCATCTTACTTTCAGTAATATTATTAACATATTGTTTGTTATGTAACATAAATCAATACATGACATAAAAATTCAAAACAAAGGGGAGGGGGAAGTCTGAGCTGAGCACTCTAATTTAGGAGTACTTTTAATTCATACCCAAGTAGCATCAACTCATCGGATTTCGCTCTGCCGATCAACAAACTCCTCGTAAACTGATCCTATAACGCACGATGACATTGTTCCGATCAGTATCCGAGCACGGTTTTCGATGAGCTACTTTTCATCGGAAAATGATATCCTTCCGATCAAGTTTCCCGATGAAATTCCTCGGCACGGGACTGTTTTGCTCGTGAATTCCTCCAAATCTTATCGTATTCTCATCGGATTTTGCTGCTCGGATTCTGCTCGGCCGATGAGACATATTGGATCATCGGCCAATGAGAATTTCATCGGGTTTCGATGAATAGCAGATCATCGGCCGATGAGATGATGCTGCTGGGGTATGTTTTAATAATTAGTAGCAATTTAATTCACTACTTTTATTCTTTGAAAATTAGTGGTTATCTAAAAGAACTGTGCTAAGGAGAAAACTATCGCCACATGAAAAATGTTGCAACATTGTCTACGTACATTTATTCACAGTAGGAGAATTAGTTTTAAAAAATCTATACCAGCTGTGAGGATAATTATTACTATTAATAAAAGTATTCATCATATTTGGTTTAATTTAAAGAATAGTATTTGAAAAATATTTTTTGGCCCATTAATCGGCCCAATTTTGCCGATTATTAATAATCGGCAAAATTTCCGATTATGGCCGATTAATCGGTGCATCCCTACTACAAAGCGTTTGTCTCTCAGTAAGGTACGATGAAAACTTGTGTGAACATTTTTGGTAAAAGTGTTGCGTAGTTTCAGTTTTTAACTGTTGTTGTTATTTTGTTCCAGTCTGGTTGACATTATGAGATGTGTTGCTTCATTTTTTCAACTCTACCGTAATTTCGTGTAAAGTCCGACTTCCACTGCACACAAATGCCATACGGATCTGTTAATAGGTGTAGGTAGCCATTCACAAAGCAACAACACATTCAAACAACCAAAGAACAAAGGCAGGAGAGAGTAAGTATATCCATGACCGAGCTGGGCTTTGAACCCGGAACCTCCCCAACCAGTCAGACTTTTCGGACTACTAGATAGGGATCCAGGCTAGATTTTAACTCTTACCGTTAATACTTGCATTAGATAATAACTGTACTAAAATAATTGTAATACATAGCAAAATGGTTTAAATACTTAACTAACTGTTTCGTTTTATTTTTTAATATCTTTTTTTTAAAGAAATCATAGCTGATATATAAACTCTGTATTTCTGCTATATTTCATATGGATAGCATTTAGTTGCAGAAAAAAAAACTTAGCAAATACTATATAAACTAAAAAAAAAAAACAAATTCGGAATTGTCAGTAAAATTTTTAAAAAATTGGATATGTTCGGAAAACTAAAAATTCACTGCAAATTTTAATATAAATTAATTATGCTACATACACTACATGCACATTACAAAACAATATTTAGAAATTTAATATTTTACATAATTGTCCGTTTTGTTTTAGTGTCTAAATATTAAAAGACAATTTTCAGAACTCCGGGCAAAAAGTCGTAATTAATGTACAAAAATTGTACACGTGCAGCAATGAATTGAATAACAAATGAGCTTTATACTTAGCTTCTGCTGTGCTCTGGGTATTTCCACAATGCTCTTTTCGAGATAATTTAAGTGCTGCTTATCAATCTGTTCTTTCTCCTTGAGACTTCTATCACTCATCAATCCAGTCTCGTTTATTTTTGTTCTACTCTAATTCACTTGAATTTATATAGTGCTACCTTGGTGTACTTTCAAACTTGTTTATTTTTTTCAAAACTCCTAAACCTATTTTTAAAATAGGTTCTTTAGGTTATTATTTCAGTTACGTTAACGTAGCATGAAGACGAAAGCACTGATGCAAATGTCTGAACATATTGTTCCGAAGTTTTGTAATTTTAGTGAGTACAAAATCCGCCGTGTTTTAGTGTTTTACATGCAGACATAATTACACACCAAAGTGCTTTTCGCTCGTGATTATACAAGAAAAGTTACCCCGCCGTTTTTCTATAAATCACTTTTGACATAATTGCCATAAATCCCCAATTTGTTCGAAAAGGTTATTGTTATTTATGAAACTGAAAGATGGCAAAGATTTATGAACCAAACTTGACGATAATTCTACTGTGAGCTGCCTTATTAAATTCGGTGAATTAAGTTTCTATCATTCTCCAAAGGTCAAAACTAGGAACAGTCTGATCCAATTCCAGGAAATATTCGTCACCGGTAGAGGCCGGCGCCATCCTGATTCTCCTGGATTCCTACTCCAGAATAATAAATCTGAAAAACTGGCACGTTTCCAGGGGCCTTGGTCGAGGGTAAAATCGCTGGGCCATCAGCATAAATCTAACAGACGCCAAACAAATGTCGGTGAGGAAACACCGTGTATGACAATATTCTCTTGACCCATTTTCTATGCTTTTATTTAGTTTTGGTGTTGTTCCGCCGGCGCTCACTGTCACTCCAGTTCCTCTCTAGGTACTTTATCTTCGGAAGAAATTAATTACTGCTTTCTTTTAGGGGGCTGATATCGTCCAGAAGTTGTCGCTGACGGGTTTTAAATGGACTGAATGGGCATCTGAAAAACATCCGACAGACACTTTTGTCATCCCATTGCCTTGGCGATTCATTTGGGAATGTCATCGATTAAGTATTTATCATTGAATTAGGGTATGAGGGAAGTATAACTTTTGTCATTTCCATAAAAACTTAAGTTAGTGGTTCTTCAATAGCTTTCTTTGGCAATAAATTCTATTCCATAATATTGCTCTTGTATAGCTTATATTTTTAGCAGATGAAAAAATATATAAAATACTCTGCAACATAACTTATTTTTAGAGGTTGAAAAAGACAAAAGCATTTGAATAAAGTTAAATGTTCTTATGGAATATGTTTACTGCATTTGAAACTTAAAAAAATATGAATGTATTTTTCACGGAAAAATAAAAGTTACTTTGGAAAGTAAGCTTTATTTAATTAAAATAGATTTGCCCAAGCCTTAAATGACGGTTACACTTGCTTTGTTTTTTAACGATTTCATAGTTTTACTGGGTTCACAAATATTCATTTAAATTGATTTCTAACTAACTTTTTATTTCCTTCGATTTTTTGTTTTTATTTCTATTTATTATTTTATTAATTAGTTAATAGTTTTATTTAGTTTTTCACCTAATGGGGAAACATTTGATTTCGTATCGTATATCACAAAAAAGCACAAAATAGTAAAAAAAAAAATTAGGTATAATTAGGAAAATGGTTTTGATATTGAAAAACAAGCATACACGTGTATAAAGTTAGAGTTTCTGATTTTATGTTGTCCCCCTATTTTTAAACATAAGAATGTAAATGTTCCTTTCAAAGAAACATAAATATTAAGATGGCAAGTAAGAATTATTTAAATTTTTGAAAATATTGACAAAAGTCTTAAATAATAGTTATCCTTTGTTTTGTTTTTAGCTATTTTTAAGTTCGACCGTCATACTCATATTTTTAGTTATTCATAAACACGTACGCTAAAGTAAATCCATTAATTTTGATATTTTTCCCTTAATGAAATTTTAACAAGCTGCTCAATAAGCGTTTAGGCATTCTTTAAGAAAAAGGGCAAAATAATTAAAAACGCTCTTTATGGATTTATTTCTTCACGCCACATTTAACGAAGTGCGTTAATGGTTTACGAAGCTCTACTGAACCTTTTCATCTTTTAAAAGAAACACCATGCTTTGAGGAGTACGCAAACAAGAAAATAATCACACTTTTCACCAACGCGGACCAGGCAGTCAATTAACCTTTATTCTTGTTTCATTTCAAAACATCCACTTTAATGGATTTGGTAAAAAGTTAAAAATGTAGTAATGGTAAAATTTAGAAACTTTTCTCTTCAAATTTTAAAATAGCAAGCAATATTAACTATTCAAAACGTCCTTAACACTATGTGCAATATATTATTCATTATCACAACCTACTTGTTGACTTAAGCTTATGATACTGACGAGGTGGAATAAGTGCTTGGATAATTTGTGCAATATGCATGCATTAGCGTGGATGTTTCAGTTTGTCAGTACATTACTAGTTTATACCATTATTTTCCAGGAAAACCATGTCCTTACTTATTGCAAATAGTGTATAATTTATTTTCTTCTCAAGTACTGACAAAGTAACCAAAACGCAGATAAGACTATGCCTCATCTTGTTTTTATAAGTTGGTGTTTCCTTATTTTTTATTCCTCTTGCTTTTAATACGACATATGAACAAAAAATAACAGTAACTGCGTTCAGAGCTAAACGATCCTAATTTCTAGTGTATGAATCTTAAATTTTCACTGTGAGCTATATCTCTCCTTCAGTTGCCCTAGTGCACAAATACTTTCAATTTAAATTATTTAATGCAGAAATGTGCATATATTGTGTAACAGAAATGCTGTTTATACACAAAAGGTACATCAATATTGTTTTAAACAATAAGATCACATACTTTAGTTTAGAGCAAGTGTTAAAGTTTCCACATTCGTAAGTAATAGGTTACATAGATGAATCTTTTTCTACATAGTCCTACATAAATCAGGTATTTACAATTGAACCACTTCCGTAAAGGTTAAATTTACTAAGCAGGTTAAATTAACTAATCAGGAAAAGCAACTCATAAAAGCATATAATATAAAAGCAACATTGAAATCTCTCAAGCAAATCTTCCAGAACTTTCTTCACAAAGATAAATAATATTAAAAGTATATTTTTCACATATTCGCATAAACTACACTTCAAAACATAAAACTGTTTATAGTATAATACTGGCAGCCGAAGTTCCAGTTTAAAACGTTTAATTCCCAGAACTGTAAAATTTACTGTAAAATTGCTAATTTTACAGTAATAAAGTGGAATAGCAAGTTTTACAGTTTATTACTGATAATTTTTCAGTTATAAGCTGGATCATCGACTGCGAGTATATATTGTAAACACAACGGTTTTTTTTTTTGCAGTGTAACCGTATCCTGTTAATGTGATCTTAAATTTAAATTTGAAATTACTTGCGTTGCTTATCGATTTCCATCTGATGATCATAAATACGAGATTTTCGCTTATATACTGCTATAAAGACCATATCGTGGGATTACAAGTGAAACACACTAAGTCAAAATTATTAATTTTCAAATTTTTAGTTTATCTTACACACAAAAATGAGCTGTTTCTACTGGTGAAACCCACTAAGTCATATCTTTATTATGCAATGCTATACTAGTGAAGCACACTAAGTCCTATAATTAATGATAATTATTAATGCCCTACCATTATCATGCTGAGGATAATAATATAAAATAAGCGTGCCAGAGTCAAGAATGGTTCGTAATAACCAAAAAATTACCATTACTATAATTTAATTTGATTTAATTATGTCAATTCCAAAGAAGTTAAAATAAAAATTTTTTGATCAGCGTTTTCTCAAAATCACGTTTTTTGACTTAGTGTGTTTCACTTGTAACCCCACGATATGTGCTTCAACCCACAATCTTGCATCTACGTAACAACAATCACTTCCCAAGTTGCGTTACTGCATTACCACATCGAGAGGCACAAATCAATAATGACCTAGGTGAAGGTTTGCCGTTCAGAAAAGGATATACTAGTGTAAGTTAACATCACTGGAGCTAAATGATTATTGTAGTTCTCCCTGAATATTCAATAAGCTGAAGTTACGTAATCATCTTGCCTTGAATTGATGATAATTGGACTAATATGAACTAGAAATATAGTGATATTTGTTCTCTTTTTGACGCGACATGTTTGATAGCTTTTGAAACGTCTAAGGGAAACCGGATACAGTAGATGCACATTTTACATTTTGATTTTTCTAATTTTTGGTTCTAATGTTATGTACCAAAGTAGCATTTCCTACAATACAATTAGTTTTTTATCGATAAATGACATCAACACTTTTTTTTTTCAATATTATTTTTATACAAAAAAACATTGATTTTTTTTCGAATAGTATCAGCTTGAATTAACGTGGGAGGTTCAAGTTAATGTACAAATGACTAAACAGTTATTCTGACGTACTAACGTACTAAGCAGGAAAATTAAGTTTCTTTTTTTTTCTCTCACAGATCTCACAAAATGTTTGACATTTTATTTCGAATAATATAAAAAACAGCTATCCATTACGAAACAAGCTCTTTAATTTGATTTATGAGTAACTTCTAATAATTTCTTTAGAAAAAAAAGCATATTTAAAATTTTGAGTTAAAATTAAGGAAGTATATTTCTTAAAATGTACATAATTTAATCACTTAAGCTCCCAACAAGACAGGTCAATGATAATCATAAACACTTACTTTTTTAGAAAAAATAAGAAAAGAAAAAGATTTGTCGCAAATAATTCTTAAACGAAAAGAGACAACTTACGTGCAATATGCGCTGTTAGATGTACTCTCTCTCTAAACGTGGGTCATGAAAAATAATATGGACTTGTGAAGTCTCAGAATAAACACTAGGCTGCAATTTTTGTAAGTTGTGCATAAGGCACACATACATTAGGATAAAACGAAAAAAAAAATAATTAATTTGCCATGAGTGTTGTGGACATGGTAACAAATTCAATACTACAACGCAGACAAATGACGCTCATAAAATAGACTAATTTAGGAATACAATTACATGTAAAATATTTGATGCAAGCATTCTGAGTGTATACGCAAGGTTACGCTACGCCATAGATTTTTTTACCATGCGATATTCTCGACGAACGACGTACAAACACGGATATTTAACTGCAGGGTCACTTGATAAAGACCTATATTTTATTTTTATATAACAATGTTATTTGTGTCATGAAGTCGTATTAATAAACAAAAATGATAAAATAAAATCTTCTAAGTTGCTTGATAATAAATTCAATATGTACACAACGTGAATAACACCGTTCTACACAGAAAGAGCCCCATTTTTTTACCTTTTTGTACTTACAACGCCGAATAAGGGCATTCGTAAATGCAAATAGCTTGAAAAAAACATGTACATCATTAATTATAAGCATCCTGAGCACAGGAAGTACGTTGCGTTACGCTACAGATTTTTTTAGCCTGCTGCGTCTCGCCGAGCGACGTACTTAAAAAAAAATGTTATTGCACAGCACGATCACTTGATAAAAACCATTATTTGACTTCAAATATAGCACGGCTATTTGTGTTATAAAGGCACATACATGAAAATAATAATGATAATAATGAATACTTAAAGGGTAAACAACATTACTCGTTGCGCTTATTTTTTTCTAAAATGATTTTTATTTTTTGTGCAAATAAAAAAATGTGTGTTAAAGGTTAAATGCAGCATACAATCTTGTACTTTGAAATGAATGTTAAACTAACTGCACTTTACGAGTAAATGTCGAATTATATGAGTTTCTACAAAATCCTGAAGAACAATCAGTCGGTAAATTAGTTTTTTGCTGTTAATGACTGTAGGCTGAGTATGCATAAAAATTTGATCATTATGAAGAAGTATTTAAAAATATGACAGAAAATGTTTCGACAGCAAAGCTGTTGGAAGTAATACATCAATTGAACAATATTTTAATCCGTTGGGAACACATTAAGTGACGATAAAACATAAAGATTTTAAAATTGCTCATTATTTGATTACATACGAAACCAAAACGTGTAAGAGGTGGTCTGACAATTCAATTAATCTTAAAGCACAATATCATTTCAGGAATTAAAATATTTAGAAAACATAAGTATTTGGTGCATGACATAAAAACTTCTTTGTTGATATGTGTTACTACACTACAAAAAGTAAAGTGTTATTTTTACAGTATAATACTGGCAGCAGATGTTCCAGTTTAAAACCTTAAAATGGCATGGTAGTAAACTGTAAAATTAGCAATTTTATAGTTTATTACTAGAAAATTAGTTGTATTATACTGTAAAAACAACAGTATAATACTGACAGCTGATGTTTCAGTTTAAAACTGTCAAATGCAGATTAATAAAATATTTAGTAAATTGCTAAATAAAAATTAGCAATTTTACAGTTTATTACTATAAAACAGCAATTTCACAGTTTATTAGTGCAAAACAGCAATTTTAGTTTATTAGTGTGAAAAAAGTTATTTATTTTTTTTACTGTAAAATTACCATGTTTTATAGTTTGTTACTATAGAATAAGCTGTATTATGCTGTAAAAGCAATATCTAATTTTTAAAGTGAATTAAAAAAAAACTGAAACGACTTAAATGATTTTACTTAAGGCTCGTAACCCTTTCAGTTCCAGTGTTGTTCCTGAACAACATGATGCAAAAGGGTATAAATTGGCTACAGTTAATATGGAACTGAAAATGAAAAGAGAGTTTAAATGAAAAAAACAAGCTCCAACCCAGTAAACAAACACCCTTAACCAGTAAAAAAACAGTTACTCGTCGCTTTCAATTTGGAATTGCATAGAAGTAGCTGTGCCAATTCACAAAAGACAAGCCTTTTTTAAATACGATTTACGAATTGTTTATTTACTGGGGATGTTTATTTGCTGATCGGTCTGCCCTAAAAAATAAAGTTATTACATTTTCCACAAAAAAAAAAAAAAAAAGATTTTATTTATTATAAAACACATTAGTATTTTACACAATTTACTATAGAGACATAAATTAAAAAATCATAACTTTTCAGCATTTGTTCAAAAAATTATATACCAGCATTTGTTAAGAATGCATACCTACCTTAACCTTGGACATACCACGTGTTCTTTAGAATGAATGAAAAAGCAAGCATTTTTCTCCATGGAAGTAGACACTGCATATTCAGAAACTGCAGTACCTAGCAGTTTCCTTTATTTCTTCTTCACTTTGGCATATTAATCGTTTAGTTATCCGAAAGCGGAGAAATCACAGAAACTAACAACTTCCACATGGCAACCGTTTTCTTATAAACCGTACTCGATGACGCTATTTTACATATTTTCCTGCAAATAAAGAAAAAATAGATTAATTTGGTAAAACTGCATCCAAAATTTGTCAGAAAATTAATGACTATATTACAAAAATGGGAAAATTATCTAGATTTGAACAGTATAACCTTTGCAGGAAAAGATTGATTTCGAACAATTGTGTCCCTCCAAGTTAATTTACATTAATTGAAATAATAGCTTCGAAACATAAAGTACATTTATATAAAATGTCAAAAACCAATTAATGATATTTTTTAACTGCCAATTTCCACCCCTAGTTTATAGGAAATCTTGCTTAAGCATAACATTTTTTAATATTATTAACGAATCTTGTATTCAAATAAGATAAACGAAATACAAAACACGTAAAACATTACCGAAGTTCAATTAGACCAAATCAGAATTTAAAAAAATCATTAAAATCTGTGTATAGATTAATTGTAAACACAGAAAATGGGTAAAAAAAATCACCCAGGATAAATTATTGCCCACGTACCGGTAAGTATAGCGTAGACTCCCAACATGAACCTCTACTGTCTTATAATTTAGGAACTGTTTTTCAATTTAACAAACATTTTTAGAAGCTAAATCTTTTACATTGTTTACATTTTAACTTTCTAAATAAATTAGTAATTATTTTGCAAAAACGAAATCCTTTTCCTGAAACTCGTCAATTTTCTGCTAAAATACTCGTAGCTTATATATTAAATGAAATGTCTATTAAATGAAATATATCTCTCATAAAACACAGATACAAGTCAAGACACTAGTTACATCACTGACACTGCCCATGAAACAATCTCATCTCATAATTTAGAAAATGTTTTCGAATTTCGCAACCAATTTCGAAAGCTAACTTTTTCAGTTCCTTACGAAGTAAACAACAATTGTAAAACTAACAAAAAATGCATCATCTTATAACACTACTGATGTCTTATATGTATTCATTTTTCTGATTTAACAAACAAATTTGAAAGCTAACTTGTTCAGTCGTTTACAAAGTGAATAAAAAAAGTAGAATTAAAAAGTAGACGGAATCAGATTTTTTTAACATAATGATATATCCTTTATAAATCAGATATAAAATATATTGCGCAAAGAAAATACCTGTTTAAATATACACTAAACACTCACTAGCTAGTGGTAAAAATAAGGTATACTCGTATATTTATCAAAATGAATAGTTAAATTACAGAAAGTGCAGAAAAAAAAGTAAAGGTCAATTAAAAACATCTAGAATGGACTATGATCTTCGAGTTAAGACATAATATACATTATTGACACACATTAATGTAATGAAAAAAGGATGTCTTATAATTTAAAAAATCATTGATTTTAAACAATGCAAAAAAGCGAATTTGCTACATTTCTTACAAAGTAAAAAACAATTGCATTGCTAAAAATTAACCAAACGATTACTTCTTATCTTTCCAAAAAAAAGTTGTATACAATTTTTACAAAATACGTGTTAGTAAACCCAAAAAATAGCTGCAGAAAGACAGTATACATTTATTGTATTTAAAACACAAATGCATAAGAGATGTTAAATTAAAACATCCATGCTATATTGCAGCCTACAGGTCAGAAAAAAAGTTGTATTATTGACGTAGGTATTAATCACTGATGCCTTTTAAGTAAAAAAAAATGTTTTCTCATTTCACAAACAATTTTGAAAGCTAACTTGCTCAGTTGCTTACAAAGTAAATACCAGCTGTAAAATTAAAAGTGGAACTTCAAAAATAAAAATTAGGAAAAAAGGAAAAAAAAGAAAACCGTGATGCTTACTTCTTATCCTTATAAATAGTTGTGTAATTATTTTGCAAACAAAATACTTGTTTACTAAAACTCATCAATCCGCGGCAGAAGGAGAATTAATATTTAACGAAATGTGTAATTAAAACGCAAGAGAAGAAAAAACAACATAGCGATATTTCTCTTATTCATTCTTCGCAGAAAAGCTCATTAGGAACAAAAATGTACTCGGAAACAAAACACTGAGATAATTAACCACCCGATGCGTTGTTTTATTATTATTTCCGTCCTTTATGTTGCGTCTAAAAAGCTTGACTCAAAGGAAAATTTGCCAGAACAAAAACTGGAATATATATACGAATTATGGTTCTCGCTTCAAAGAACTCGAAATTTTGATTTAAAGACGACAAGCGAACGTCTTTGCCGTTAACGATGACTCGTCTAATTATCTCTCAGGAGGCAATTAAAAGCATGGGTGAAAAATTCCTAAATGGGAAAAGAAAACTTTTCTTGAAATTAGTGTTTGAACATGGTAGTAAACTGCACGCTAGCTACGTCCTTAGGTAGGTTAACTGGTTTCTTCTCGCCTTTTTGTCCAAGTACACATGTACTCAATCCACCTTGTTGAACTACTTAAAGAAAGTAGAACTACCCTTTTGTTTTGGTGACCAATTTACGTTTTGTAATTCTTGCACAGCTTTTGCATTACATTTGCAACAACAGTAAGAAAACAAAACTTTAGATAATAGGACTAGTTTTGATGGATAATAGCGACTCTCTGATCAGTGGATAATTAGTAATGTTTAGGTTTTTATTAGAAATAATTAGACGAACTAACAAATGAAGATTAGGAACATGACAGCGATAATTTAGTGACCAAGTTTTGAATAGTGTAGTGAACTATTGGCAATGGTTCAGCCAATGGTTCTGCGGAATGATGACGGTAATTTAGTGGACTGATTACTGTAGTTCAGTAGACTAATGTCGTTGATTGAATGTCTAAGAATGTTGGTTTGCCAGACGATTAATCAGAGTGAAACAAAAAATTTAAATGTGGTTGATTGTATTATTTGCACAAAAGTTGATCTTTCGAAAAGCTCAAGTTGAAAAGACTATAGCAAACATATATTTGTCAAAAATTAATTATATTTTGAAAGATCAAAACTAAAGTTAAAACAAAAATGAGACAAATAATAAGATTAGCTAAAGACGAAACACAAGCTGAGAGTGAACTTTATAAAAAGAATACCTAAGAGGAAACTTTTATAAAAAGTTGTGTTAATGAAAAATGGAAAATAATGCCAGAGACTGTTTTTAATATATGTCTAGATGCGGTGTTTAATCTATCAGATCTAACAAACACGAAATGTATTTATTATTATTTGAAAACGAAATTGTATTTTTGAGGCGTATTACCCTGACAGCTAGTGCATTCGCCTCACTCCACCAGAATATATGCTCCGCTTCAAATGCTATTATAAAACTTATTTTTATTGAAAAAATAATAGCAATAGTCAGCTAAATTAATGCAAATCATTATATGTGAGTAACATACTACACATTTTAATTAATGTTAATTAAGAAAATGCAATTTTACATGATTTTGTTTCATACTGACGGCTTTTAGCTTTATTTCATCTTTTAAATTTTCCGCAACCACTGCATCTGTGCTTGTACATTGTAAGCTTTTGGTGTTTAATACACGAAAATGGAATGGGTGGAATATTACCAGATGGGTCATCAGTGGGGTAAACAACACGTGGTCTGTTGGGGCATGTAATATTTTTGTCAAGGTTACCGTAAAATGGGGTGAATCGATACACTTTTCAGCTTTAATTGTAAAAAAAAAGTAGTTAAAAGATTTTTTTTTCAATTTGATTTTTTGTGTTAAAACTTCGGTATTGCTTTGCTTTTGATGTTCCAAGCAAAGACAGAACATTTTGAACAGTTATTATTGATATATATAGGAATTTAGGGGTGTTCCGAATCACCCCGCTGCTTGGGGTCAATCGGAACACCTGTTAAAATTTTTATTTTTTTGAATTAAACCTGTAATAAGTCTCACAAACGTCAGTAATATTGATGCAGGATAATAAGAACATATAGTTACAGTCAAATAAAAGTTTATTTTCTATACCAGTAAGCGTTTATGATTTGTGAAAATTCAAAATAATTTTGAACTTATGAAAAATTAAAATTAATTTTAATAAATGCTTTTGAATTGAAATACAAAGATTTAACATAAATTGAAGTCACTCATGTCTTCCACAAATATGTACTTTTCCTTAAAACTAGCAGTTGTGGCTTGGCTTAAGTTTTTTCATAGCATCTTCTGGGATGAACGCTGCCTTTTCTTTAGTTTCTTGAAATCTCTGGGTTTTGGGAATTGTCCTGTAAGATTTTCCCACTTATTCATCACCGTCTGTGTGCTGGACTTTTGACACATAAAGTCTGTATGACTTTCCCCCATGTATTTTAAGTAAAAAGAAGCCTCTTGGAGCAAAAATCTTTTTAAATCTGCAACTTTCTGTCATTCTAAGATCTAGTTGCTCACAAGAAGGGCTAAACAGCAATAAATCCTTGTCCTTGTCTTGACTAGAAGAATTGGAGTTAGAATCTTGATTTTTCAAACAGTTTCCTTTAAATAAGTTTGAATTGGAACAACAGAACAAAGTGTTCCGATTCACCCCGCAATTTTTTTTCCTATGGCATTTTTCAGAATTCTTCAGTTTTATGACACAATTTTTAAAAAATGTAAATTCTAATGTGGTATTCTGTTGTTCAGATACATGTATAATTGAAACATACCACTCTTAGGTTTAAAATATAAGAAGGTTTGCTCTTACATATGAAGTTTTGCAGTCTATGAAAACGTGATGTTTTCTAGCATTCCACGTGCAGCCCTCCTTAGAAGCCAGTAGCGTTGCCAGATTGACAAAAGTAATTTTTTCCTACTTCCTATGATCTTACCTTTCTAAAAAAAAATTCATGGCGAAAAATACCAAAATAGTATATTTATGAAGAATTTATTTGTACGGTCGAGAAGTTTTGTTCCAAATAACCCCGCTGTTCCTATACACCCCATTTTACGGTACGTGTTCAAACCCCTAGTGCTCAAACAAAAATCCCATACAACCGAAATCAACGTTAACGGCATCTCTCATGATGTTCTCTAATAGTTTAATCAAAAAAATAAACCGGGCATTGGAGCGATCATTGTTTATAAGATTCGTATACATTCAAAACCCGTTATATCCATTTCTCAACATAAATAGTTTTGAAGGAGGAAACTTAATATTCCCTTTTTATTGTGATTTAGTTATTTTTGATGTTCTGCCTTTGCTAAAGGAGCTTTTAAACTTTTTCCAAAAAATATTTCTAAATTTGTTTTGATTCTAAATGACTCGAACTAAAGTTTTTAAAAGAACTTAAATGACATGCAAAAAATACAACACGTCTGTTTCGGATTCATTTAAAATCTCAATTTGTGACAGAAATCAGTAAAATACTGTACGTTATTCCAGACCCTTTGTTGCAAGCCACTGCCTTTGAAAAAAATTATTACAAGTATACTGTGTGGGTATAGTTATAAAAACTAAGAACTGGGGCAACTAATCTGACAGGGCGTGTTGGCCTGAATGACCCTATATAATATGTTTTTACTACACAGACGTTTTATTGCAGTTTCACAAATTGTAATTCATAACATCTCAAGATTTACCTCTCTTTAAAAGCTACGGTAAACTACAAAAGAAACTTGACCTTCCTGAGCAAAGTTATCCCTGGCATGATAAGGCTGTTAAGAGGTTAATATACCAGGTTTCTACAGTGTAAGAAGTTTACGTGTAACATGCAGTAAATACAATCGGCATCATATTGAATATAACAAGATTAAAATACTGTATCAAATATATACCGAAAAATACTACAACTATCAAAATAATGTTGGTCTTAAGATTAGTGAAATTGAATCTGATATCGAAATTCGGTTATTAAATTTTATTTGAAATTGAATGGAGTCCTCCGGAATTATTCCTGAACAAAAGCCAACGCGTTCAGTTACTACAAATATTTTTGCTTCAATTTTAATTTACAACTATGTATGCAAACACGCGCTGAACTCTTTATAAATATAATGCTTTTGAATGAGTGAAATGTGGGAAAGGAGGGAAAACATCTGTTACAAAATTATTTGCATTACACATGGTCGAACACTATGCATTAAGTCGTTTGCCTTTTATTTTTATTTTATTATTATTTTTTTCTTATCCTTTGCCTGATGAAACGGAAAGATTCATTTGTCTGAAACATAATAGCTAGAGAAGTCAAATGATGAAAATTACACTCCATTTTGGGTACTGCATTTATATGGACGCTCAGAGGCAAGCTAACGGGAAGAGGAAATCTGGATAACAGCCAATATTTCCAAGAACAGAAAGAACAAATACTTGCGTGCATAATGCCGGTGTAAAGTGAAGAAAAAATCAACTAAAGAATAAAACAGTAATAGTAGAAAGAGTTTTGCAAAATAGACAGTTTTTTTTCTTTTAGGCCGAATGAAAAAAAGAAGCAAAAAACGCCTCGTTATTGAAATACATAAACAATAAAAATGACTTGAAAATTAAAAATCGATCGATGCATTTTTTGAAGAAATGCAATATGTTAAACAAGTTTTTTGGAGAGCGCGGAGAGAAAGAAATATGCCTGTGACATTTTCGTGCGTACAATGTTAACAACAAATACAGCTCTAATTTGCTCTCAATTGCATATGCTCTTGATCAGCGGTGTCAAACCTGAAGCCAAAGGGCCAGATATGGCCAACCTGAAGCCAAATATGGTCAGCGAAACTCATTCATTGGTCCTGTTCTTATATGTTCATTGTTACAAATCGAAAAATATATTCTGGAACTTTCCGATCCAACCAATCATCTTTATTTGGCATTATGAATGACTGTTGCAGATTTCAAGCCAAATATGCAGAGATTGGTTGAAAAAAAAGTCTGGAAACCGACTTTGTATAAATAAAATAAACATATGTTACTGACAAACAACCAATGCATCGTTTGTAATTGTATCTCTTTTTGCACGTTTTCTCGTGACACCAATATATTTACCTTTCTTTGTACTAGGGGAGGGGGGGAGTGCATGAATTAGTTTTAAAAAAATGTTGAAAGCTAGCTTTTCCCAGTCAAACGTTAGTTTCTAATCATTGTAAATTTGGTTTTCCACGCTAGTCTTTTTACTTATGCTAGCTGCCATGAAGACTCGATTGGCATTGGTTTAGTGCTCTTTCAAATACAAATAGCGTTGGTCACTGTATCAGCATGCGTAAACTTTGTCACAGTGCCTGCTACAACTATTTAATCAAATAATGAAACAAATATTTTACAAACTGTTATTGTTTTTTTATTCATCCCAGCCAGCTTTTTAATACATTTTTTAAAACAAATTAACAAAGTGTGTTTTGAAAAGAACTCGTTATTATCATTCTGAGATCATTAGCTTCATCGTGAATAGGTATTTACAAAATTAAACCTGTAGATATTGATATTCTAGGGTAAAGATACGAGACCTTTTGTACATTTCAACATAATAGTGAAACACATTCTAGTTATCAATGTTTCGATAAGCTATTCATGCACAATTAACAGTATTTTGTTGCGTATGTATTTTCACATTAATATTTTTCTACAACTCTGTAATGTTAAGTTTTTCGCAATAATAATTACATTTAAAATGAATTTCGTAAGGCTTTTGTATACAAGTATTATCTCTATACATTAAAAGAAAAAGTAAGCTCAATGATATTGTGAAAGGATGTTTGTGACTGGGCTGCGTCCAGGCGGCCCCATAGCACCTACAGACTTGAAACCTGGTACAAAATTAGATGGATCCCCGTAGATTTGTACCTCAGAGCCATTTTTTTTTAGTTTCGAATTATTTTTTAAAATTAATTGATAAAGATAAATTTCATACTTCACCAAATTCGGGGTGGAAAAAATCCCCCCACCCCCTAATGTTATAGATAGTTGGAAATATATGTTTTTTTCCTGAAAAAGAAGATGTTTGTTCTATTTCTCTACGATAATTATAACAGGAGATAGAAGGGATTCTAATTTTACCATTTTTTAAGGCTCACCTAGAGCAAAATTATATTACATTCAACCAAACTGGTCCAAACCTTTTTCAACACGGTCGTGTTCGATCAGTAAAACCGGTGACTCTTCGTTTTGCTTATTGCTCGTCTTCATTTAACAAAATATACACGATTGCTTCTGTGGCATATTTTCATTTTTTTTTAAACATTTAAGAAAATTTTTCTTTTCTTACGGTATTTTATTTTGTTTACGTGATTTCAAACGAATTAAATTGCGAGGTTTTTTTTTTTTTTTTTTTTTTTGCGAGGGAAAGGAACTGGATTTTCTGTTTGGGCTAGATATTTTATTAAGTTTTTTAATTATGACCACATTTTTGTTTCCTTTTTCACATCAGGATGAAGGGGATGGGTCTCTTTTATTTATTTGGCTTTTTATTTATTATTTTAAATTGTAAAGAAACGGTTACTGTGCTTTTAAAGAGTATGTGAGCATGTCAATTAAAGAAAGTGATTATTTTACATCGAGATGGGGGCTGGGGTACTATTTTCTCTTTCAGCGGGGACGCCGTATTCGGTGGCATAGTTGATTTGACTCCAAACCAGCAAAAGGGGGATGGTTATCGAGCCGCCGCAGGCGACGAACGGGGGTTGGTGAGCGAAGCGAGCATTGGCGGAGCCTCCTAGTAGTGTAAATAAATATTTAAACATATTCTTTAAAGAGTCAGATACACAATGTTTAGAAAGTACGCAGAATTATAAATTTAAGGAAAAAAAAAAACACAAAGCAAGAGACGTCAGAGCATTTACTAAACTACATTGAATTACTTTGTAATTCATTTAGTTTTACAATTCAAAGTACACTATATGTCGCGTAATTATCTCCCCTATAATATAAATAAATGCTATATCTCTTTAATAGCAAAAGCATAAACTTTTTTTTTTTTTTTTGGTAAGGGAAATGGTGTGGTCTGTTATTTAAGGGAACAAGGGACTTTGAAATTTTACTTTTCAGTTTCATAATTTTGCACCATGTATTTGATGTTACAGAATAAAATTTATATTTTTGTATCATTAGAAGACACTTAAATGTCAATTTAAGCATATTGGACCAAATTAGGTTGTTTTTTTTTTGAGGGGGGTATGGACACAAAAAAATGGGCAAAAT
>JAXGGA010012169.1:32500-39693 GCA_038373865.1 Uloborus plumipes | reverse complement strand
TAAAAATATACAGCATTAATGGTATATTTGTGGAGGGGGGGGATACTTCGCTAGTTAAAAGGGAAACCCATTTATCGTTTTTAAATAAGTTTACTATTCATTTTGTATCAATTTCTTTTATAAACATTTTGAACAGTTTTGAATTAAAAAAGATTGGTTGTGCGGGGAAGGAAGGGGGAGGGGGTGAACCTGACAAATCTATAAGCTCATGCCAGCTCACTTTAAACATATTCATGTTTACTGACTACTTTTTAGACCATCACAAGCCAGACAACTTAGTATTTAAATAAATAGAATCTAAAAAATATAATTTTTTTCCTATACAGTTTTATTCAAAAATTCAAAAAAATATGATCCCATTGAGATTCCAATCTAAAAATTTGTACAAACATAGATAAAATACACAAGAATTTTTGAAAATTTTTTAAAAAAAATTCATTATATGTTTTTCGAGAAATTTAAATTTGAAATTTAAATTTCATTTTTTAAAAAAGAAATTTTTTATAAAATTAGTCATGGTGCATATCAGATTAAACCGCAACTAACGTACTTTAAAATACCATTTACCAAATCGTTCTATCTATATTTGGTGCCGAGTTATGGTCCCTTTTATGTTCCCTTATCCATGGAAAAACGAGGGTTTTTCCAAAGTTCAAAGTCTCATAAATGAAAAAATAATAGAGATAAAAATCCAAAAATTGAGACTTTTGATTACCTCATGGGGTACAATTTATGAGTCAAATGTGAAAGAAATACAAAAATGTAAGGTAAAATTTTTCTCGAATTTTGAATCACTTGACGTGGAATAACCCTAATGCATTATTTTAAATAAAAACACCAGATTATGAAGCACGATACAATGTCATTTATGCGAACCAAAAATGAATTTTCCAGGTGAGAAGAGCGAAATTCTTAACACCGTTTTTGAAGAAATGTCTTAAACTTTCCTTTTATATCCTCCTAAAACTATGCTTTTAAACTCACTTTTCCGCGTGATAGGTTACAGATCATTAGCTTTGACAATTTTGAGAAAGCTATCACAATTTCTCAATGAAACGGCTTAATAACCCTCTCAATACGCTCAATTAATGATTTGAAATCCCATTAATACCATAAATTAAAGTCTTAAATCCTAATGTCCAGAAATGGATGTTGCTAATCTTGTATTCCTTTTGGACAGGCAATTAAACTATCACTTTGCTGGCGAAAGTTCACTCACTCTGCTGAGAATGGTAATCACTCTTTGATGAATGAGGTGTCCGCTTTCTTTCCTTGTTCATTCTGAGCGTCACTGTAAAGTGACGTAATCTCTAAAAGCCATTCATTAGACATAACATTAACATGAATACTGAAAACTGAAATCTTACATAATGAAGTTTTAAGATGATTTGAATTTAATTACATTTATGCATTGGATGAATAGTGGTGTGGTTTTAAATAGTGAAGTTTTTAGCAGAGGAATTTTTACTTTAATTTAAAAATAGCTCATTTTAAGAAGTTATGCAATTTATGAAAAGAGAAGCTGATCTCTTATTAAAGTAGATATACTTTTAGCGCTTTTTTTTCTTTCGTTTTGAATCTTAACCAAGTTAAATCTTTTGAAACTTAATCAAGTTTAAAGATGACTGAAATCGCTGTTTACGATGACTTTTAGATCAGATTCTCTATTTAGTTACTTTAAGAGTTTAAGAAACGACTTGTGACTGGTGAATCTTAAGACTTTGCAATGATCAGTTCTTAGCTTTGTTTCATCATTTATTTTCTTATAAATTTCGAGCATCATGCTTTTTTCTTGATTTCACTACTAGTTCTCATGCTTTATTTTGAAAGAAGCTCTATTTTGATTAACTTTTCTTTATGAAAATTTGACCTTAAAAATGTAACAAAACATTTAATTTTAACCAGTGAATCAATATTAAAACATTTATAGTTTTTCACCCACAGCGTACATTTGTTTTCATGTTTCTTAATTGCCTATTTTTCAATAAGAGCGAGCAACCTTAACAACTCTAACTGAATTTTAGTACCTACACTGAAGTGACAAAAGTCATGGGATACCTCTTAACCCGGGAGAACGCGCAAGGGGGTGTTTTACACCCCAGAGAAACACTTAGGCACGTAATTCGTACTCTCCCTTTTTTTAAATGGACGAAACGCAGTGTAGCTGCCTTGAAGGTCATCTTCTAAGACGGGGTCCATTCAAAGAAGAAATTCCTTTTATTGTTTATTGGAATTTCGAGTTTGGGGTGTTGGACACCCCGTTGCGCGCTCTCGCAGTAGTCTTTTTTCGGTCATCTGCGTAGCTTGCAAAAGAAAGATGTCTCGCTATATGCGTTATGAAGAAGAAATGCAGCGTTTGCGGAATTTATTAAATGATGTTTCCATTGATGATGAATCAATATGTGAGTCAGCTGATGAAGTATGTGATAAATTAAATAGAAGTGACCACGATACAAATTCAGAAAATGATGAATCGCAAAGCAAAAATGAGGACACTTCCTTTCCTTGGATTTGAGCGACCTTTACTTCGGAAGAGATGGAGAAGCTAAATGGATGAAGAATAAATATCAGCCGAATAAACGAGTTTCGGCAAAAAATATTGTATTTAAATTGCCTGGAAATACAAGAGAAGCCGAAAATGTAAGAACTCCTGAAGAAGCTTGGTCTCTGTTCTTTTCAATGATGATTTGATTTGAGTCCTGGTAGATTGCACGAACATTTATATAGATAAAATTAAAGAAAATAATTCTCGAGAGAGAGATGCAAACAAAACGAATGAAAATGAAATAAAAGCATTCATAGGCTTGTTATACATGGGCGGATTGCATAAGTCATCTCACGTAAATGTGAGATATATTAAATTATTTTTTTCGATGTAAATTATGTATGTAAATGCTTAAAGAAATGGGATTTTACTTTATACAAAATTTAGTGATGAAAAATCCCTTTAAAAGTAGATTTAAAAAATAATAATTGTTTGGGGTGTTAAACACCCCATGCGCGTTCTCGAGTGCGGATTATTTGGCGCGCGCCGACGGGTTAATATCGTGTCGGCCCTCCTTTTGCCCGGCGAAGTGCAACAACTCGACGTGGCATGGACTCAACAAGTCGTTGGAAGTCTTCTGCAGGAATATTGAGCCATGCTGTCTCGATAGACGTCCATAATTGTGAAAGCGTTGATGGGGCAGGATTTTGGGCACGAACAGACCTCTCGATGGTGTCCCATAAATGCTCAATGGGATTCATGTCGGGCGATCTAGGTGGCCAAATCATTCGTTGGAATTGTCCAGAATTTTCTTCAAACCAATTGCGAACAGTTGTGGCCCGGTGACATGGCGCATTGTCATCCATAAAAATCCCATCGTTGTTTGGGTACATGAAGTCCATGAATGGCTGCAAGTGATCTCCAAGTAGCTGCACATAAGCATTTCCAGTCAATGTTCGGTCCAGTCGCACTAGAGGACCAAGTCCATGCCATGAAAAAACAGCCCACACCATTACGGAGCCACCACCAGCTTGAACAGTGCCTTGCTGACAGTTTGGGTCCATGGCTTCGTGGGGTCTGCGCCACACTCGAACCCTACCATCGGCTCTTACCAGCTGAAATCGTGACTCATCGGACCAGGCCACGGTTTTCCATTCATCTAGGGACCAACCGATATGCTCACGTGCCCACGAGAGTCGCTGCAAGCGATGTCGTTCTGTCAGTAAAGGCACTCGAGTCGGTCTTCTGCTGGAATAGCCCAAGAAATCCAAATTTCTCCGCACAGTTCTAGCAGACACGTCCATTGTACGTCCCACATTGATTTCTACGGTGATTTGACGCAGTGTTGCTTGTCTGTTAGAATTTACGACTCTTTGCAGACGTCGCCGGTCTCGATCTTTAAGTGCAGGCGGTCGACCACTGCGCTGTCCATGGTGGGATGTTATGCCTGAAATTTCATACTCTCGGCACACTCTTGACACAGTGGATCTGGGAATGTTGAATTCTCTAACGATTTCAGAAATGGCATGACCCATGCGTCTAGCTCCAACTAACATTCCGCGTTCAAAGTCTGTTAATTCACGTCGTGCGGTCATCATCACGTTAAAACCTCTTCACATGAATAACTTGAACAGAAATGAAAGCTCTGTAAAAGCACTGCGCATTTATACCTGTTCTATGCGATGCTACTGCCATCTGAAAATTTGCATATTGCTATCCCATGACTTTTGTCACTTCAGTGTATTACAAGAAATCTAATTGTGTAAAAAACTTGAATTATTAAATTTTGGGTATATTTTTGTCAGTTTAAACGAAAATAGGATGTCAGAAGATTGTAGTACGTTATATTCATTAAAATATACGTATTAAAACATAGAAGGCAATCTTAATAAAATTAGCGAATTATGTGTTTTGATTATGGTCTGTATAACAATATCTTCACGAAGAATTAATTAAATTATGCTTTAAATGCGTCAAATTTTTTAATAACGTATGGTTGTTTCAAATAACCCATCAAATAGACAAAGACAGTAGATTGACGTTTTTAAATTGAAATAGAAATGAAATATATCAATTGCTTATATTATTTATTTCGACAAATCCATATTACATTCCATCAGATTACATGCTGAAATACTTTCGAACATTATGTTTTACAAAATAAAATATATATATGTTACGGCCAAAGCCCGAAGTCGGCCAGTTCGCGAAGTGGCCGGCCACTTCGCGAAATGGCCAATATCGCCTCAAAATGACCGGCCAAAGTCCGAAATTTCCTTGATTTCGGGCTTTGGCCAGCCAGTTCGCGAACTGGCTAGAGGCGATCGGCCAAAGTTAGAAAAAAAAGGTAGTGACACATTTTGTGTGTCATGACCTTTTTCACATGTCACATTTTGTGCTTGTTTACCATAACGCTAAAGATAATCCCATTATATCTGTCACAGAGCAGGGGCGGATACAGAAATAGTTTTTATGGGGACCCAGAAAAGTAAAAGTGCTTCCCCCCCTACATTTTTTATAAAAAAAATCTCACAAAGTTCCTTTAAATTAAAAAAAGGGGGGGGGTGAAAAAAATATTTTAATATTTTAAGCCGATCAACTATTAAACCAGTGGTTCCTAGCATGGGGGCGATTGCTCCTGAAGGGCGATTGGACTCCTCAAAGGGGCGGTAAATTCTTAAAGGGCAATGAGTATTTAGAAGAGAAAAAAAAGTAGAAATAAAACTAGCGAAAACCACAATTGTAAACATGTACGAAACCGGTTGTTCAGAGTTGATCGGGGTGTCTTGAGCTAGGTGGCGTCTTCGGATGACATTAATTAACGAAGAAATTAATTAAAAACCTTTAATACATTTTTTGCGCTTTTTGAATTCGAATAAAACTAATTGAACTTAAAATTAAAGTTTAAGAGCTTCCTCCTTGCACCTAAAATGAACCTTAGGAAGTATTTCGTCATTTATTGCTAATTTTATAAACTTTCAAGTTGTCAATTTGTTTTAATTCAAATTTTTAGTTTCAACGATTTTAGTTCCCCTGAGTCTAGTGTAGAAAAGAAAATAATATTTCTTGAAAAATGTACTTCTGTTTTTTGAAAAGTACGTCGAAAATTTTGGATGTTTCCCTTCAAATGCTTCAGTTATATATCAGCTCACTTTGTGAAAGGAAAAAAGAATAAAGGTATTTTTATTTCTTTATTAATATTTTTAGTTTAAAAATGATTGGTTATAATTGCTTTATTGAGTACATTTTACTTCAACTTAAAGTTAGGTTTTTATATTTTTAATAATATCGATGTTCACTAGAGTCAACTTATTGTTTTTCGAGGAAGGGGGGGGGGGCGATAAGTGTCAGTCAGCGTTTTGAAGGGGCGATGAGCTGAAAAAGGTTGGGAAACACTATTAAAATTATATCAAATTATACAATATTATTTAACCTAATTAGTAAATGAGGAACGGCAATTGTCAATATGATTTAAAACAAAAAATTATCAAAACGAAATCGTCACCTTTTTCCATCGCAGATGAATGAATGAATGAATCGTGATATATATTATGTACCATTGATTTAGCAAACCCTGAGTATTCTTTTACCCTGTCTAACCCCTGATTGCTATATTATTCCCATAGCAAACCAAAGTGATGTTATTCAAATATGCTGTACATGAGCTTTTTTTAAAGACATAGTTCAAAAATTTTTACAAATGTTATGGAGAAATTAAAAAGCAATTGAACATTAAACATAGTAAAGTTATTTTGATCCCTTTGGAAGCCCCACCCCCCTAAAAGCCGCTACAGCCACAGAGTAGTTTTTGGGAGATATCCGCACTCTTAGGCACCTAGGATCGTCCATCAGAAAAAAGGCTAAGGTGGGTAGTAGCGTGAAGATCTCACACCAAAAAACTCATGGTCTCTTATGAAAATTTCCTCTTCCTTGGAGAAAACAAACTAACAAACAAAAAAATAATCACATTATCTACTGAATTAGTTTATTACAGAAAATTATGACTATCATCATTTGACACAAAAAAAAAAAAAATGTTATGGCATTTCGAATATTGCACAAGAGTTTGTTATTTTTACATCTGCAGCAATTTGTTTAGCACTTGTTAGTGCAACTGCATCGAACAGCAAGCACATCGCACATTGGCCAGGGAGTTCCGGCCACTTCGCGAAGTGGCCGGCCAAAGTCGCATATACGCAATTCATTTCCAGTACATCGGACTTTGGCCACACGCCCCGGCCAATGCGCGAAATGACCTGCCAATTCGCGAAGTGGCCGGACTTCGGGCTTTGGCCGTAACATATATACAGGGTGTCCACTCCAATCGTGGACCAATAGCTAATTTCTAAACCGTTAGAGATAAGCATATAGTTTATTTAGGAGAAAATCTCCAAATTACGAAAGGAATTTTGGGTCTATTCAATGTTTTTCAAAAAATCAAATTTTGAAAGAGTTACGAAATTTAAATTTTTATACAGCCCCCCAGTCCTATCAGTCATGTTTAGTAAAACATTCTTGACACTGTAACGTTTAAAACTAAAAAAAAAATCACTCTTCTACCACAAAAATTGACCGAGTTATGACGTTTTGAAAAATCAAGATTTTGCATTATTTCATCCTTCAAAATCTTGATTTTTCAAAACGTCATAACTCGGTCAATTTTTGTGGTAGAAGAGTGATTTTTTTTTTAGTTTTAAACGTTACAGTG
>JAXGGA010012169.1:0-30000 GCA_038373865.1 Uloborus plumipes | reverse complement strand
AGAGAAGAGAAAATTTAAATCAGAATGGACACTATATATTAAGTATTTTTATTCAAAAACAGAACTATTTTTCTTTTTCATGTAGGTGTTAGTAACTACAGCTTCTGCATGTGTCAAAACTATTTTTTCACCAAGGTCGAGGAAAAAGGGGGCTTCAAAGTGTCAATTTCGCATTTTAATAACGAAACATTAATTTCGTACTTGTTACTGCTGATTTATTTAACACAGTTTAGACCATCAAGAAAAATATTAGGCATTATTTTCCATTTTTAACTGTCCCAACAATTATTATAAGTGTTTTTATCTTAGGTGAGCCATGCTGACACTACACAAAAACAATGAAAAAAATATTCAATAAATTATCAGATGCTTAAAACGAAATCTTTGTATCTAAGCTGTTACAGTGTTGCACTCTGACACGACAACGAAAATTGAAATCGCAAATGTTACACCACTTCGCCATTAATTTGTACTTGTTACTGCTGATTCATTTAACACAGTATCTAGACCTTCATGAAAAAAATGCAATGTTTTTCATTTTTTATTAACACAACAATTTTTATAAGTGTTTTTATCTTAGGTGAGCCATGATACACATGCTGACGCTAAACAAGAACAATGAAACAAAAACAATGAAACAAAAAGTTCAACAAATTATCACATGCTTAAAACTAAATCTTTGTATCCAAGGCCTGTTACAGTGTTGAACTCTCACACGACAACGGAAATTGAAATCGCAATTGTTACACCACTTTGCTGATGCTGATTTAAGCTATCCATTGAGAACGATTCCGTCGTAGTTAATATAAAGGGATAATCACAGCTTGATGAATGAGTTCTCCTGTTTCTTATTAAGACCCGGACACCACTCAGTGAAGTGTCACAGTCATTAAGATTCATTCAGTGGCTAATATTTGCTTGAGCGGAAGTAATAGAATCATTACGTAAGACTACTTGACTTGATTTAAATTTAATTAGCTTTATATTCATTGCTTGATTCTTTTGCTAAGAGCGCTATGAAGTGTTTTGGTGTCGAAATAACTGGTTATATCGGCTTGCATCTTTTAGTTTGGGGTAATATTTATTAAAAATAATACCAAAACATGTGTTTAAATTAAAAAAATCTTAAGTTATGTGGATTTTTTTTTTAATCCAACAAAATGATATTCATAATATTTTCACGTTTTTTTAATCAATATTTTCCTTTTTTTTTCTGTTTTGGAGGCTACACAAATATGTACAATTGTTTTTTAAAGCAGTAATTATTAAGTTTCTGATTATATTACCCCCTTTAATACGGCGCTTTATATATTTTTTATTTTTCAGTAAAAAATTGAACTTCATTAGAACCATTGCTTATGGTCACTTTTAGTTTGTAACAGCTTCATGAAAAACTAAGGAAAAAATAACAGAGAAAATTAATTTTTGAAAGTGAGAAATATTTCGACTCAAAGGTTACACATTCTGACTTACACAACTGACCTATATCTTACAACGAGTAATATTGTTATTCATATAACTTTTCCACCATTGTTTTATTATTACACCACAAAATGTTAGTATAAATTACGATTTTTTACTTCAAGATCGTGTTTGTATTTAAAGCAAGAAGATTTTATTTTAGCAGATTAGGATCACCAGTGCGGTAAATTTTAATTAAGTTAAACTTTCTGGCGGCAAAAGAGTGTTGCAGAAAATGGGCAACAAATAATTAATTATGAAACATAAAAATATTTTCTCCGAACTTTGTTAATTTACTTTATGCCTCAGATATTTGGAGAATTTTAATAGAGGAAAATGTAAAAGTTCAGTTTCAAATAGAATGACACTTAGGCAGTAGGGTGGAGCGGTCCTCCATGTTAAATTTTTTTTTTATTCAAATCTAAATGGGGCGGGGTGGGAAAGTTGTTCTATGTACTAAACATCCTGAATATGAAATATCTTTTCAAAATATTAATATTTAATACTGCCCCAACAGCGTTCAACATTTAAAAAAATCATAAAAATTGAGAATTTTAAATATTTTTTTTTTTCAAATTTTTTTTTTCAATAGTCATTTTTGGGCGGGGTGGAAAAGCCGTTATATGAAATAAACATCCTGAATGTAAAATATTTTTTTGAAATTTTAATATTTAATACTGCCCCAATAATGTTAAATATTTGACAAAATCCTAGAAAATGTGGTTATTTCCATTTTTTATTTTCCCTTCCAGTTAGCCGCTCCTCCTTGGCTCCAGTACAAAAAGCCTCTACTCCCCCTCCCCCCTTGCCCACTGTCTGTGGGGATGTTGTGAAATGTAGGGTAAAACCATTCTGGCGTACATCGTGTCGCATTTGCTTCCATTGAGTTGTCTACTGTCTAACAGATTTCACTTTATTCCAAGTCAATTCGCTTTTGTAAGCTTCTATAATTATTTTAGAGGTTGAATTGTGTTTAAATGATGTAATGTCATAGTTAAGAAGCAAATTTTTGTGCCCTGTTTTCGGACGTGGGTGAAATTTACCAATTAATTGTTTACCTACTTATGAAGACATACTGTTGTGTTATGTGTGGCTGTGATAGAGTAGCAGCAAACCAAAACAATACAAGAACCTAGTTAGTGAAACATGTGAAGAAGTTGCTGAGAAGGTGACGAAACTATGGGAATTAGCTTCAATTCTGGTTAAACACCATCGTGAGATAGTGTAAAAAATTAAAGCATATCATGGTAAGTATAGAAACTTATTAAAACCTTATGCATCAAAAAAAAATGGTAAAAGTTTTTGTGATAAGATAAAACTATTCAGAAAGAATGCCAAGTCCCTTTTGACATAGCAACATGCAAGTGTGACTCTTTTGACTCTTGCATCTGTGAAACAATGCGAAAAATATCAATTGCAGAAAGACATTTTTTGCTTGATCAACGCACTGACAGAAAGATGACCATTGGCAACATTGATGTGAAATCAACCAAAATATATCTTCAAAGAATAAATCGAAAGAGAAAATTTGAATTATTTCTGGAAAAAAATACAATGTCTACTCATTCCATCAGCAGCAGCACATGCCCAAGCTCACCAGTAAGAAAGAAAAAGGAACATTGTTCAAATGAAACATATCAAGAAACTGGACCGAGTACATCACATGCAACTAGTGGTTTAAAAGAGTATTCCGCGGTAGCTAAAACTTTAGATAGGTATACAATTTCTGACAGAGCTGGAGCAGCGATTGTTTCAGCTATACTCCAAGATATTGGTTTGGTTTCTCAAAGTGACTTATTAAAAGTTGTGGACAGAAGTAAAAGTAGACGATCCAGACAAAAAGAAAGAGCTCTGGTAACTAAAAAAAATACAACCTTGGTTGATATGAAATCTAATCAAACTACTTTGATGGCAGGAAAGATAAAACTCTTTTCAAGGAGGAATCAAGGAGAAAAGTTATATTGGAGGAGCATATAAGCTTGATAAAGGAACCAGGGTCTGAATATATGGGTCATCTTTCCTTAAGCTCTGGAAAGGCAATAATTGTAAGTGAAGAAATACAGCACTTTTTAATGATAATAGTAAAATTGCTGCTATTGGCAGCGACGGAACGGCAGTTAATACTGGAGTGCAAGGAGGTGTCCTTCGAATTTTGGAAACAAATTTGAAAAGCCATTACACTGGTTTGTATGTCAACTGCATGCAAATGAGCTTATTCTGCGCCACATTTTCGAACACCTTGACGGTAGTACAAGTGGAGCTCAAAGTTTTTCAGGACCTGTTGGCAAATCCCTAAAAGGCTGTGAACACCTTCCGGTTGTAGCAGTTAAAAAGATTTGTTGTACACTCCCGAAATTGCGGTATTTACCGAACTCATTAAAAGCGGTCATCGACTTAGCAATTCAACGAAACGGATATTTCGGACATCTCGAAAATATTCTTATTGCAATGTGAGCTGACGACAGGCAGGACGTACAAGTTTTGGCATTGCGCAAATTTTAAAGGCACGGTAGGTAAATAAACCTTCAAGGCATGTTATTCGCACATTTGAAATTCCTAAGTTCAACTTCGCAGCTACTGAATACATTGATATAATAAATTGGGCTAATGTGACAGTCACTGAGCCGCCGTTAACCAAGCAGTTTAATGATCAAGTTATTTCAGGGTGCATCATGCATCCACAAACTACAAATAATATCATAGTATCCCATGTCAAGCTATTCCCTTGCCCCAATCAAGCCACTGAAAGGTGCGTAAAACTAGTAACTGAAGCGTCCGCTTCGGTTTGTGGACCTATCAGACGGGATGGATTTATTAAAACTTGTTTGGAGTCACGCGAACAAATGCCATTTTTTAACATCAAAGGACAATACAGACCAGTATAAGTAGATATTTTAATCATTGTCGTCAATGTGATTGTAAGTTTAACTAATATATCTAAAAAATTGCAATTTCTATGATTTTGTAAAATGTTTAATATTATTATGGTATAATTAAATAATCATATTTTAAAAAGAAATTTTGTATCCAGGATTTGTATTGCTTAAAACAACTTTTCTTCACCGACCAAAAATGATTATCGAAAAAAAAAAGTTAAAAAAAAAAAAATCTGAAAAATGGCAATTTCTATGATTTTTTAAAATCTTCAATATTGTTGGGGCAGTATTAAATATCAATATTTTTAAAAGATATTTTATATTCAGGATGTTGATTTGACAGAACAACTTTCCCACCCTGCCCAAAATTAATTATCAAAAAAATTTTTTTTCGCTCCACCCTATTAGGCAGTCTCTTAAAATGAAAAACAAAGGAAGAAAACTATTATGCAAGCTTTTATTTAAAGAAAGGAATTTTTATCCAATTAAGAAACTTTAAGGCTGGTGTTTCAAAAAGAAAAAAAAAACTGTCTACTTATTGATTTTATTATAAATATTCTGGAAAGTTCATTATTATTTTCAGTTTAAAAATATTTTTTACAAGAAAAGTATGATTAAGAATTTCATACAATGAGCATTTCTTGCTTCTATAAAAGAAATATACAATGAACTTAGAAGATTGGAATTTTCATCAGTATTCCACTTTTTTTATCAGAGTTAAAATTTAAATATTCATTGAATATTTTTGAAGGAACAATTTCTAAAAGCCGTGCAACATTAAAGCGTAGCTATCTGTAGTCTGCATTGATTATTTTGAACTTCAAATTCTTGGCAAATGTCAGTTAAACTTTTAGAGGCGATGTTTAGCTGGTTCGGCACAAAATCAGGTTTTAGTTCAAAACATTTTTATTTAAGTGGAATTTCGTTCCTCTTAGTAGTACTAACTCTTGGCTAGTTTGCGGAAATGGCTTGAAACAAAATATGTAGAAAATAAAGTAAAGTTTCAACTATAAAAATAATAAATCTAATTCGACAGGAAGGAATTTAGGTTCAAAACAAATTATTTTTCAGAGTTTATAAAACTATTCAATGTAAAGTGGCTTCTTAAGGTTCGATATAGGAACTACACTAAAAAATGAATGTTATTTTTACAGTATAATGCAGCTAATTTTATAGTAATAAACTAAAAATTGCTAATTTTACACTAATAAATCTGTAAAATTGCTTATTTTACAGTACTAAACTAAAATTGCAAATTTTACAATAATAAACTGTAAAATTGCTAATTTTGCAGTAATAATCTGTAAAGTTACTAATTTTACAATTTATTACCGATCATTTTAGTTTTAAATTGGAGCCTATGTAGCCAATATTATACTGTTGTTTTTGAAGTATAATACAGCTAAATTTTACGGCAATAAACTGTGAAATTTCTAACTTTATAGTAAGAAACTGTAAAATTCTAGTTTTACAGTTTATTACTGTGCATTTTACAATTTCAATTGGAACCTTGGCTTCCATTATTGTACCGTAAAAATGACAGTTCATTTTTTACAGCATAGTTGCCTAGGTCTTTTTTGTCGCCTGACAGTTTTCAGAAGTTGTAAATGTTCCATAAATGGCAACCACTTAGTGCACTGGTACTAAAAATGGGGAATAGTAAGAAACATATGCTTAGTAAGTTAGTGTTCATGGCAAAGTCCGCCCTTAAATTAGTTAATTCTAATAAATATAAATTGAACACAAGGTCTCACTACCTCTAGACTCACCAAAAATTTGATTATATCAAAATTTTAGGTGTTGTACAACAGACACATGCATGATTTCTTGTCTGTAGGATTGTTTAAAATAAACCTGGTTTCTAATAGTTATTGAAGAATATAGCAGTATAGCAGTATATGACCGACTCTAAGCCAGAGCTAAGGCAAGTATACATGCAATACACCGCCAACTGGATAGAACTTGTGACATGGTTGTAAAATTTGAGAGGATATTTATTTCAAGTAGCATTATTATTTTTTTGTATGTTACTTTCGTTAATTTACATGCATTAAGAATTAAGTTTCACTAGACCATAGTTATGTTATGCTGCGGGGCAAAATATGTCCCCAAATCTGCCCTGTATAACGAAGTTTTTCTATACCAGCTCTTTCCAACATATTCTACTCCGCCTGTAGCAGTTGCAAATCCTAAAACATTCCAGAGAAATATATTTGTTGCTTTTTTCTCTGCCTCTCTGTGTTGGTTTTGTTGCATGTTTTGTGTGCTTAAAGCTAAAAAGGAACAGGTAGGAAAAGAGAAAATGTAATAATCATTTACAAAACTGCAGTTTGAACGCCATTCAAGAAGAAAAGTACACATTCCGGCAGTTACCTCGTGAAAGGAAACCTTTTACACTTCTGGAAAAGACATCACTTGAATGGCTGTTCAAAATTGCCAGGAGTAAAGATAAACGAAAAACCTTTTTAGCTGCTTAACGTCGTTGTTTATCACAATTACTGGGAAATTTAACGCAACTACTTTAGGTTCTTTATCCTCCTGTTTTATGTCTAAACTAAGAGAACACTGACTCAGGCAATTAAGAACAGAATTTTGCAGTTCATAAAATAAGTTCTTTATATATAGTTATGCAGTTAACGCATGATTTTTTTAAAGACTAATTTGACTACGCTATGTATTTTTTTTTTAATTCAGAGATTACACACCATTATCACATAGTGGGTATGGTTGAGCGTATAATATAATTGAAAATAATATGTGAAGAAAAAATAAATGACTCAGTTTATCAAATATAAAACAAATAACTAAATATGTGATGTTCGTTTAAGCCTTGTTCAGATTGGGACAAGTTTACTGTGATTTTTCTTTAAAATGCTGGAAACGGAAAAAAAGAAAATAAAATAATAAAAAAAAAAAGATGTGTGACATTGTGAAAATGATTCACAAGCCCTGAATTTTAACAGCATAAGAAATATGCTGATATGAAAGATATGTCATAACTTTGTCAATTGCGAAAAGTTATTGAATGAACATGAAAAATATTCAAAAAATTAGTTTTTTCAGTAAAAAATGTATTAATTTTACTTTGCACAAAATATTTTTTCACAAATTTTAGAGTAATCGTAACATAAGAAACTGGATTTCGAATCAACAAATAACAGCAATGCTGTGCAGTGTCTCTATTATTTCAGCTTCACTAGCGATGCTTCAAGTTAAAGAACCAGACTAAAATGGCCCTTTAGTTTTAGATTTAAAGACACTTGCTTGATATTAAGCATTAAACTAATAATTTACAACTATTGGCATGTTGTCACACAGGAAGCAAGACTAAAATTTATGTAAGATATTAAAATATATGCGCTTCTCCATCTATAAACGGTATTAGACGTGAAAAGCTTATTTTTTATTTATTATTATTTTTTAAATTTATATTTAGCCAAATTGCAAGAATTTTTATTGCACCCAGACTTTATTTTTAGAATATAAGTATGAAAGGTTAATAGATTTTTTTTAATATTGAGAAGAATGACAAATTAAAGAAACTAGATGCTGAAAGAAAAAAAACTCCAATGAAAACAAAACAGAGATACTAACTAATAGGAAAATAAAGGATCGATAGAGAGAAAAAACAAGTTGTTATGAAATGGCTAAAATTAATGACAAAAATTAATAATTAACGGGAAAATACTTTACTTGTTTTAGAGGTGGTGATTGCGACCTGTGAGATAAACATATTTAATAGCTTAGGAGGCAGATAATCTACGTCCACAATGATGTACAAACAATACTAACTATTGGAAATGCATAGCCAAAATTCGGGTTAAACTGTCATGTAATGGATGATAAAATCTTACCCATCAAAACGGGAAGAATCAGATTTTAAGTAGATATTAAAATAACGAAGAGGATTTATACACACTAATATCCACAGAATTTCAAGATTCAGGACACACGAAATTTGAAAACGTTAGTTTTTCCCATCCTCCCACACATTTAGCTTAAACAGATTTTCCTAAACTTCTAATTTTGATGTTATAAAAAGAAATACGTTTAAATTTAAAAGATGAAAATGTATTTTATTATAACGATTTCAGTAACAGTTGCAGTTTAAATGCATACATGTACAATTTACCAGAGTGTACTTCGACACTTATTTACAAAACTAATTGCAACTAAAAAAAAACACAGTATAATGCTGCCTTACCAAGCATTACTCAAATGCGCATTTTCTTCTTTTCTACGTATACCGTATTATCCTGATGTTTTTATTTAAAAGAAAGTTATGTGTCTGGTAAAAATGTTTTGTCTTTGAATGTCTTTACCTCATCTTTACGTAAATATGTTTCCTGCTACGTCATTTTATCCAGGTATTAAAAGAAAAAAACATTTTACTACAAACAATTTTAGATTCACATAAGTTTATCATCATACATAACACATAAAATCCTTAAATGAGAATTTCGGGCGTAAATACATCCACTTTATATGATCAGTAATTTTGTAAATGCACTTCAACTCAACCCAGATTCATAGCATCTTAAGAAACTTAACCGAGAAATTTTTACGAGGACAACACGATTTTCATTTTTGAAGAAAGCTTGAGTCTTCACTTTATGGTTGAAGCCAGAATGCTGAAATTTGCTCAGACCTAGAAACTGCAAAGTCCTAAAAGGCAATACGGCGTAAATTCTTTTACGATCACTCCTATTTGCGAATATCTATCAGGTAAAAATATTTTTATGTTTTCTAGGCTGATAATTCATTGAGAAATATTCTTGAGTACATTGCTTGTCGTATTTCTAATTTAGTAAAGTTTTGAAGTTCAAACAGTTATTATCAATTCTATTATAATGCTTCGTGAAACAAATAAACAAAACAAAAAAATGTAAATTTTCTGACTTGTAGTTATCTTAATTTGAGATCAGTATTACAACATAAGCCAATAAAACTATTTATTCTCATTTTAGTATAGATAAAAGTTTTTTCAAAGTTTAACATACTGATTTTAAAAATAACGGCCTTTTTCATCGTACACATTTTTTTTTCTCATAACATTTTTCTTATTGTTTACAGCTATATGTTTTAGACAATTAGCATTCTATTTTCATGTTTTTATTGTACCATTCACCGAGCTTTTTGGACACACCGTGCACTCTACACAAAATTGTAAATTTTACTGAAGAAAATAGATTATAATCAAAGAGGATACTAAACATTCATTGAAATGTGTTGGAAAAGCACATGTGTTTCAACTAATTCTGATCTTCTTTGATTCTCCCGTTGACTAAACAAAGTATACGCAATCACGGACAACGAAATAAAGAACAGAAGAAGATTGCATGTGCCTCTTTTCACGTACAAAAAATAACCACGTCACATTCACCTCACGAAAACGTTGAGGATCAAAACATAAAAAGCCCTCGCTTAAAAAATTTTGCTTCAATGTAACACTTTAAGCACTAAAAAATTAACGTTGTTTTTACAGTATAATACAGCTAATTTTATAGTAATAAACTGCATAAATTGCTAATTTTACAGTTATAAATGGTAAAATTGCAAATTTTACAGTACTAAACTAAATTTACTAATTTTACACTTTAGCTGTGCATTTTACAGCTTTAAATTGGAAATTTGGCTGCAAGTATCATACTGTAAAAACAACAGTTCGTTTTTCGCAGCAAACAACGAAAGGCACATTGCTCTTCAAAATCAAACAAGCGACTTCTGATTAAAAATCGAAATTTACCTTAAGCTTGCATTAGTAGTATGCAGCATAAAAGTATACGGATAATTATATCCATACTTATAACGATTCGATCATAGAATATCTGCGAAATTGTAATTTTTAATGTTTTTCTGAGCAGGATTTCACTAGTAGTAAATAAATTTATAGCAAAGTTTAAAGACAAAACAACAATTCCTAAAAGTTTATGTTTTACACACATTGCTTAAAACAGTTAAATTATATTTCTGAAGAGAATGCATTGTTAACAGAATAGAAGAATGGTTTAAGGCAGCTTCCTTGTGCTTACAATTGTGACATAAACTTCGAGTAAATCAAAGCATGCAGTTTTGAAAAGCCCAACGACAACACTCTCACTATCTTTTAAAACTGCATCTGCTGTAGGCACATTTCTTTAATCTGACCTTAATTAACATTTCTGAAGCTTCACTTCTCATGTTATCGCCCATTTAAAGCTTCGTCAACTTCCTTTTAAAGAATTTCTCTTAAAATTCTCTTATTATTCCTAGCTGCGGTGATTAGGAATTTTTCATAGTTTCATGAAGCGAATTATGTTACTTTCAAAGCGTAGTTATCGCAAGTATAATTTTTAAAATTCCGAAGTTTTCACTTAATGATGCCGACAAACATAGAAAAATGTTTAAGTTGAAGAGACTTTTAAGTATTGTTGAGCAGTATAGTGTCAAACAATGCGAGATTTTTATATTCATGCATACGTTGGATAAATCAACTTTATCAATTAGAGTGAAGGAAATTGATAGATTTTTGATATTTTGAGAAAAATCCTTGGTTTAAATAAATATTTTTGTACTAGTCAATTTCATTAATTGTTAAAAAAATATTAACAAGGATAATTGTCTTATTTTGCAATTAGAAAATTTTCGAACTTTGTGTTCAATTATAAGTACCGAATAGATATTTTCCTCGCGAGATTTACATTTCTGCTTTAGTTTCATTTCTTTATCATAGTTTCAATTTATGAAATAGTTAGACGTAATTTGAGTTACATCCATAACTCTCTCTCTCTCTCTCTCTCTCTCACTCTCTCGTGAGTAATACTATTAAGTAAATTGTATTTTTCTTATCTTAGAATGGTTAGTGTAAAATTATCTGAGCATTAATTACTCTTATATATTAGTTGCATAACAGAATAAAGTGAAATTGCAGTAGAATTGAGCGTAATATTTAATTTACGTTTAATAATAATAATAATAATAATAATAATAATAATAATAATAATAATAATAATAATAATAATAATAATAATAATAATAATAATAATAGTAACAGTAATAGTAATAATACTAATAATAATAATAATAATAATAATAATAATAATAATAATAATAATAATAATAATAATAATAGTAATAATACTACTACTAATAATAATAATAATAATAGTAATAGTAATAGTAATACTAATAATAATAATATAATAATAATAATAATAATAATAATAATAGTAATAATAATAATAATAATAATAATAATAATAATAATAATAATAATAATAATAACAAAAATAATGATAATGAAAATAATAATAAAAATAATAACTCTTAACGTAAAAAACTAAATTTTTTGCTATGTTATATTCATTCATAACTTTATAAACTATAAACTAAGTACTTAATCGTTTTATTAAAATGATTATGAACATAATTTCTATTTGGAGAGGGAATTCGTGTAACTGGAAATTGACGATTCTATATTGGACGTCTTACACAACAATGCAATGCCTCCATTTATATAATTAATAAGAGAAATCACCATTTTATGCGTTCTCCTTTGCGTCAATGCAAGAGCATTTTCATTGTCGCAATATAATATTCCAATGATACCTTGAGGGTGTTGCGACGATAAATTTCTGCGCTCTTTTGTTCTCTAGCATTAGAGATAAATGAGCGAAAGGGCGGAAATCTGTCGCTGTCAGCAAGTAATGAGATATCTCATCAGCAGATAATTTCATAGCATCAGGGAATTCCCTGATTTTCAGACGCCCAATTATTGTATATCTATATGGGAATCGGAACATCAAGAAAAATCGATTTTAGTATCCATCTTCATAATGGGGAAAATGTTGCCAAAAGATTCCATGTTTACACCTATGATAATAAAGGTATTTACACTGAAAAATGAATGTTGTTTTTACGGTATAATACAGCTAATTCTATAGTAATAAACTGCAAAAATTGATAATTTTACAGTGATAAAGTGTAAAGTCGTTACTTTTAAAGTAATAAGCTGTAAAATTGCTAAGTTTCTAGTTTGTTACCGTGCATTTTACAGTTTTAATCTAGAACCTGTGCTGCCAGTATTACACTGTAGTTTTTATAATACAATACAGCCAAATTTTACGGTAAGAAACTGCAAAATTGCTGACTTTGCCGTAAGAAACTAAAATTGCCGACTTTACAATAATAAACTGTAAAATTGCCAACTTTACAGTAAGAAACTAAAATTGCTAGTTTTAGAGTTTAGTACTGTGCATTTTACAGTTTTAAATTGGTTCTTCGGCTGCCAGTATTATACTGTAAAAACAACTGTTCTTTTTTGCAGTGTAGTTAATGTTTAAAACTCCTTCACGAGGATTTCTATGTTTTATGACATGAACTATGTTTTATTAACATGAATTAAAATATATGCTAGGGAAAGTAAGTACCATGTCTAGTGTCAGGTAGGGCATTAGCAATTATCTATACATTTCTCTTCCCAGTCTTCCCAATTAGATCTTTCAAAACAATTGTTTGTTATTATTAAATGAATTATTAAAATATGAACCTGGGATGTAAAATTAAAACATTATGATCCCTTTTAATCTGAAACCGTTCAGTGTTTACGGTTGTTTGAAATTCTACGTAATGTATGTTAGTAATCAAACCTTATGATTTAACGAATGACATACTGAACTGAAAATATTATGTACCTTTTATCAGTTCATTTAAATCATTTTTATTTCTGGAAACACTAAAGTACCTTCCTATATTAGATATGTTTTGCTTTAAAAAAATATTCATGTATAATAATTCTTCAGCTTAGAGTCCTTTTTTATTCAAACCATATTAATAAACTTTACACAGGCATCATTTTTTTTATAAATCTGGATGAAATTAAACATAAAATAATGACATAATAATCAATTCATTAATAATGATCATAACTCATTCAGTAAAACAAAACTACGCTCTTAAAATTAAATTGCTTTTAGCAACAAGTTTTTCTTTTCATTGAGCAAAAAGTTGTTTACAATGTATGCCATTCCGTATCTGCAAGACGAACGTTGTTCGTTTTTCCATGAATAATAGCAAAGTATAATAATACAAGGTACAAAAATAATTTTCAAGTTAGTCGTTACCTGATTGCCTTAACTTGTGAGGGACACACTTCTGTGCTATAAACAACTAAGGATTTTTCGAAATTTCTTAGATAGTCTAATACACAATTTGTCAAACGTGTCAAAATGTTAAAAAATATGATATTAATAACAGTTTGAAAGATACATCACACTTTTTTCTCTTGTCTTCTTAAGAAAGCTGTTAGTTCGCCGGAAGCTATTTTAAGTGAATTCGGGAATAAAGAAAAATTTATCAGACATTTTTAAAAATATAACCTTTATCCTTGCCTGTGCTAAAATTTATGGATATATTATTATCATTTGCTTATGAATCTGTGACATAAATACGAAAGTACGATATGACATTTTACTAAACGTAATTTAAGCGATCCAAGCAAGTAGAAAGTATTAAATGCTGTGCATGTAGAAATATCGAGTAAATATTCGTCATGGGACACAATACAAAACACTTAATTGTACATGAATGGATGCATGATTTTGTATTTTTAAATAATTATTATTTTTTTTTTATTTTTACAAATCCTTTAGTTAATCCTTAAAATTTATTCGTTGTATTGTCTTACTGCAAAAACTGCTTATTTTGTAAACCTTCTGCTGGCTTTTTTAAAACAATTTATCAATGTTGTCACCAGGTCGAAAAAAAAAAGCTGAAAGTAAGGTTTTCTTTCTTATCGCTGTGCTGTGTGCCGAAGTCTTTAGTTAAATTTGGAGAAGAATGTGTACTGATGGACTAGTTTGGAGACGATCGATGGAGACTAGGCTGGGTTGAACAATGTTTATAGTGTATTTTGAACCATTCCTAAGCCATATTTTCCAAAAGAAATTATTTAACTTTACTGAGACTGCGATTTTCATTTGATTTGCTAGTATGTGTGGGAGCAATTATTTGTTCAATTTCACATCCAAATACCAAGCAAGTTAACACACAAAAAATTAACCGTTTATAAATGAACAAAACCGTATGTTTTACAGGCTAAATGTTATTTACCGAAAGTACTAGTATTCTTTGCATTTCATAGAGAATTGATTTATTTCTGGGAAATTATTTTCAAAAGTTTCGAAGTTTATTCGTATAAATATAAGAATTGTTTTTCAAATAGTGCACGCACTACTACTAGTATTATTTTTGAATATGTTTAACTACTTTAGTTTTTAGGTAATTTTAATCACGCAATGAGAAAGGGTTTTCAAATAGTACATGCTCTACTACTGTTATTTTGTAGAATATTTTCAAATGCTTATTTTTCAGGAATTTTTAATTAACTCCATTAAAATGGGCAATCTATATGTAACTCGGAAAAAAATGTATACAAATAAAGAAGTCGTTTTACTGTGACTTTTTCAGACTACAAAAGCAAATCCTTTTTTATATTATATTTAACAAATACAAATTTTATTACTATCTTGCTCTATATCAAATAAAATAAGAACATATTTTTCTTTATTTGGTTAAAGAAGAGTTTTAGGTTTACAACCTGGAAAGATCTGTTCTTCCCAATTTAATACCTTGTTGCATTTAATTTATAGCTTGCAGAACTTAAGAGAAATCTTTTCTTCTGCACTTACTTGCGGAGGATAAAATTTTACCGCTTTACCTGTTGTATCCTGATAAAGTAAAACTATGGGCTTGAAGATATTTTTTTGGCAACCATTGGTGAACGTCTCCTTTTTTAAATGTCTTTTTATATTTTTCTTTAATGTTTCCTCATTCTTTTTAAAATAAGATATAGATTTAAAAAGCAATGGTATGAGAAAAATATTATGGTTTCGTAACAAATAATAGATAATAATACTGCTCATTGTAAAATATTTTTGTCAGTACTAAAGAATGTGTCGAATGTTTTCACCAGAACTTATCCAAACTCAACTGTTGTAAAGAACTTCCTCACTGCAGTTCTAAAGATGACTAGTTATCTTTAACAGATGCCTTATGTTAATTCACCATTTATTTTATTTAAAAAAAATATCCACACAAGCTTTTTTTATGTTGACGATTGTGACGTCATTATAAAATACTTTGAAATACAAGGCCATCTTTACAATGTGAAACAAATTATCTGCAAACTTCGTACTTCGAATGAGTAAATTGAATGCATCACTCTATTTTTAATGTTTAAAACAAATATGCGTAAAACTCTACGAGAAGAATTAAATTCCTTACTTTTATGTAGATGACGTATCTCTTATACAGGGACGTCATTTCAAGTTTTTCCAGGGAGGGGGGGGGGGCAAAGGGTGAAAACACAGTGCAATTTCATCGGAAAACAGCAAAAACCACACCCACTTATATGTAAATACATTGCTTTTTCAAAGCCGGGGGAGGGGCAATTGACCCCCTACCCCCCCCCCCCCCCGCCAAATGACGGGCCGGCCTTTATATTCCATATTATGTCACATTTAATATTATATAATAAAATTATTAAAGATTAAAAATGTAAAATAATAAGCAATACTGTGATTGTTGTGCAGCTTAACACTGTTTTTGTCAAGTAGATCCCCATTTTTTAGATTTAATCACCTAAAAACCCTGCTGCCGAGCCAATGGCTGTCTTTTCTGAGCAATATAATTACGCATTACCCAATTACACCTTTTCCGCCACCGTACAATTGATTGGAAAACTCGTAAATTTATACGATACCCCGCATTTATGTCGATGCACCGTCATTTTCGTTGTCGCAATATAACATTCCAATGATACCTTGAGGGTGTTGTGATGATAAATTCCCGTGCCTCTTTTGTTCTGGAGCATTAGAGATAAATGAGCGAAGGGCAGGAAATCTGTCGCGGTCTGCTAGTAATGAGATAACCCATCAAAAGATAACGCCGTAGCAGCACTGACTTATGTGATTTTAGACACACAATTAGTGTTTGCCTAGGTGGAAGCAATGTGAAGAAAAATTATATCGCGTATCTGATGGAGATCTCAGAAATATAAGTGTTTCTAAGAAAAACGAAATTAAATGAAAATAATCGTGTTTAAAATGCTGCTGTATTTTTTATTATTATTTTATATATATTTTTTTTCAAAACGAAAAAAAAGGTAAGTAAAAATACACCGCTGGTTGATGTGCATATTTAGTACTTGATATGATGTCCATGTTTTTGAGCAGTACTCTCTTCGATTTATTATGCGTATTTTAAATTATTTGCTTCAAAGCAGAAAGTGAAATTCACATGATTTCCTGGCGTTTTTTTTTTTTTTGTACAAATATGAACTTAAATACAGACACATTTTATTTCTTTACTAGCTACGTGACCAGACGTTTCACGGGAGTTTCGCGCCTTTAAAGTAGTGAGGAAAGTTTCAACAAAGAACTCGCCGCCACGGCGGCGTATAAGGAATTGGTAAATTTATATGATACCCCGCTTTTGTATCGATGCACAGCCATTTTTGCTGTCGCAATGTAACACTCCAATGATACCTTGAGGATGTTGTGATGATAAATTTCCGTGCCTCTCTTTTGTTCTGGATAATTAGAGATAAATGAGCGAAGGGCAGGAAATCTGTCACGGTCTGCTAGTAATGAGATAAACCATCAAAAGATAACGCCGTAGCAGCACTGACTTAAGTGATTTTAGACACACAATTAGTGTTGCCTAGGAGGAAGGAACGTGAAGAAAAATTATGACTTGTATCTGATGGAGACCTCAGAAATATGAGTGTTTCAAAGAAAAAAAAATAAACGGATTTAAATAAAAATTTAATTGTTTAAAATGCTGCTTTTAATTTTAATAAAAAGTTTTTTTTTATTTTATTAAGTTTACGCCGTTTTTTAAGGTGCTGTGTTTTTTAATTTTATTAAGTTTACCCCGCTTTTTAATGTGCTGTGTTTTTTAATTTTTTATGTTTACGCCGCTTTTTGATGGGCTATGTTTTTTAATTTCATTAAGTTGACGCCGTTTTTGAATAGTCTGTGTTCTTTCAATTTTATTAACTTTACGCCGCTTTTTAATGTGACACTCAACACTTGATATGATATTCATATTTTGAGCAGTACTCTCTTCGATTGACTACGCTTTACGTCAAATGAGACACTGCAATTCGTATGTCAAATGATTCACTGCAATTCGTATGATTTTCTTATGAACTTTCCAGAAAAGATAAAAGAACATATGGACACATTTTCTTTGCTTATTTGTGTACAATTCTTTGATTAATTCTTCATTTATTCCTTAGTTTAGCTATTGTGATACTTACAAATAGAATCACAATATTACTTACAATGTAACATATCTCAATCTTGATATAAGAAAATACAAAAATATTATTCGTCGACCGATTTTTTTGAAAAGTGGATTAACAGTTATTGCTGTTTCCAATGATTGAAAAATATTTTTTTTTATTTACTATTAAAAAGTGAAATTGCTAATAAGACATCTATTTCCTAACCTTATTTTGAAAATGAATAAAATCTTAAACATAAATTAAATTAAACTGCATTATTATAAAATGTTAGAGAATGTTTTTGCGTAAATGTAAAAGTACATACAGCTAAATTAAAACTGCTATTGATTTTATCAACATATTGCACCAGACCACTTGACTTGCCATCTTTATTATCATTTTTTAAAAATTGTATTCTAAACAATCCTATTTTGAAAAAAAAAAGGGGGGTTGGTGAATGTAACTAAATAAATCATCGAAAATGTTAAGAGAAATATTTCCTTCTTTTTACTTTTTAATCGCGCGTAAAAGGTTAAATGAATTAAAGTTCATGTTTGTAAAACAAACATCTCCAAGTCATTTAGCTTCCCAGTTTGACAAATAAATGGTTTAGGAAAAATATCATTGAATTTCTTATTTTTGCACTTTTCCCTGTGCTGTAAGAAAATAAATCAGTAGTAAAATGACACATATGATTTTACAAGATTGCAAAAAGGAGCATTGCTAGCTAGAAATGATCCTAAGAGTGTTCCATTGAAGTGAATGATCACATAATCAATTTTCCTTTCTGTTTGGCTAAGGAATTTCGATAAATCGATTAAGACATGTTTTAAGTTAGAGTGAAACATACTTCCGTCTACTTCTGTGAAAATGTTCAAATCCTTTTAAATAAATTAAAATAATGTTCAAAGCCACGAGTTGAAGTTTTCTTTTATTACTCATAATTCGTTTTTTAAATCAGAAATTGATAAAATCTGAGAAAAAAAATCTGGTATGGACCCCACACTACTTCCTTTTACGTGTTAGTTTCTTAGTAGTTGCCTTAAGTGTTAAAAAAAAGTGCTTGGAGTGAGCAAGGTAACAATTCAAATATTTACTCCCCTAATCTGCCACGAAACAATGCAAAAAATATTTTGCAATGGTTAATTTTCTAAATATTGCTGATTTTAATATCATTCAGTGAATTTTTCGCAAAATATCGCCAATAGCGCCAAGTTGAACCCAAATTCAAAAAATAATTTTTTCGCCAAATTTGTCGCCAACTTGGCGATATGTCGCCAAGTTGGCGTCAAACACTTGGCGACCAAAAGCTTGGCGACATATCGCCAAGTGGTCGCGCCAATTCATATCACTTGAGTCTGCATTGAAATTAACACTGATTTACCCCAAAAAAGGGTAAAACAACCCCTTGGGAACATTCGAATGCAACCACAAGGGGAGGTGCACAACTAGACCATCCTCAGAGCCTACATACCAAGCTAGAAGCTTCTACGGCATATAGTTTTTGAGTTATGCGAGACACATACGCACATACATACATACGCACATACGTACATACAGACGTCACGAGAAAACTCGTCGTAATTAACTCGGGGGTGGTTGAAAAGGATTTTTCGGCTGCTTATATGTTGGTAGGTACAAATGCACGTGCTGACAGGTCGAAAAAACTACTGAACATTCATTCGGGGTGAGCAAAATCAAAATTTAGACTCAAATTTGAGTGATTTTTTTTTCGCGATCACAATACTTCCTTTACTACGTAAAAGGAAGTAAAAAGCTTATGGTAGTCGTTGACAAAAATAACACTCAGATAGGAAAAAAAAAAAAAAACATTAAATTTTACTTTAGCTAAATGGCGAAAAGAAAATTAAATGGTAGCGGTTATCAGTTCATACAGTATATCCGTTTTAATTGACTATTTTTTTTATTTTGTTTAAGAAAATGGTAAGTATAGCACAATATTTATAGCAGTCAAAAGCAAGCATAATGGTAATTTCATAAGAAAGCTTTTCTCAACCAAGCTTGAAATTCATTACAGTAAACTCTCAATTTTTTGCGAGTGTATTATCCACGAGACGGATTATCCGCCATTGTGTCGGTAAAAAGTTCTCGAACAGTGCTATTAAGAACAAATAAAAAGTTTTCGCAGCAAAAATTAAACACACTTCACTATTTTTTTTTTTTGAAAAACCACGAACTTAATTTTTATTTTTTCTTTACATTTCTTACCCACAAAAGTGCGGTGTACTTCATCCAAAAAATTATTTTACCGGGCGTTATCGTAAGTATTACTTTTTTACAGATTTTATGCGCTTGAGAACCTCAAATTCAAATAATTTTTAATGCTATACCTATCGTTTTAATGCTACACTGTTTGCACTTATCACGTTTTAAGTGTGGTGATTTTTTTTTTAAGTAAAAGATATTTTTTATCTTCTTTACCCCCCTATTTTATGCTTTTTTCGGATTATCCGCGATTTTCGTTGTCTTTAATACCCATGCCATTGAATTCCGCGGATAATCAGGAGTGTACTGTACTATCTTTGCTCTGTAGTATTTTAATCTACATCTAATGCCAATAATAGACAAAGTGTCAAAGTGCATAGTATTTTTATTATGAGTAATTTGGATTATCTAGAATGCGTTAATATTTATATAGTTCTAATTAAATCGGTTGACGTTACCGGTTGAGTGAAAAAAAAAAAAAACATCAACAATACAATAACACAACTTACCTTTATAGTATTACCGGCCAATCGATTCGATAGAGCTCTCGTTTAGTTCTTTCTCCTGTTCCACTAAAAATCTAACCTTCCCTCTTTTGCGTTTCTTTGTTTTTGACAATGCTTTTTAAACGTGTTATTTAATGACGATCATTTACATTACAGCTTGTGTCCTTTGAAGTTATGCATTTACAGGTTAGGAATTCGCTGTGCACTGCAAAAAATGAATGTTGTTTTTACAGTATAATACAGCTAATTTTGTAGTGATAAACTGTAAAAAATGCTAATTTTACAGTAATAAACTTTCAAATTGCTAATTTTACAGTAATAAACTGTAAAGCTGCTTATTTTACAGTATATTACGGTGCATTTTACAGTTTTAAACTGGAATCTCTGCTGCTAGTATTATACTGTTGTTTTTACAGTGTAATACAACTAAATTTTACGGCAATAAACTGTAAAATTGATAACTTTGCAGTAAGAAACTGTACAATTGCTAGTTTTACCATTTATTGCTGTGCATTTTACAGTTTAAATTGGAACCTCGGCCTTCAGTTTTGTACTGTAAAAACAACAGTTCATTATTTGCAGTGACCACAATAAACATTAGAAGGCTAAAAAATATTGATTACTGTATTCAACTGCTTAACTATTTAAAGACATATGTTCATCTATACTTTTGTGATTTATAAAATGTTTCGTCATAAAAAAAAAATAATAAGAAGAAAAATATACTAATTTGGCAACAGAAAGCTCATAAAATAACATTTAAGATGCTTTGCTATTAAATACTTTTACATAGCACTCAAATTAAGCCAGACAATATGACCTAGATGAGTTTATAAGCTTTAAATCGATTTAAAGGCGCGTTTTGGTTGGTTCATGAAATAAAATCTCGGTGCTGCATAAAAAAAAAAAAAAAAAAACAATTTTTGAACTTCCGTCTGCCTGTGACGATTATTCGGAAGTAATAGGTTACTTCAAGTAAATTTTCTTTTTGAGCAATTATTTGCAAGGTTAATAAAGAATTTAAGCTTTTATCGTCTGCTGAAAGATATTTTTTACCATCTACTTCAACATGAATTCTTTTATTATTTTGCCTGATTTGTTGAACATATCCCTCCGAACTTGATACTTAACCGAATCAACCAATAAAAAATTCAAATTTTGTCTTAAGTGCTAAAATAAAATTACCAGCTAAAATAAATTTGAAAAAAAAAATCTCTTTCGTTTTTAATCTGAATAACGTGACTTTAGATATGTAGAATATAACAATTTATTCCAATTTTGATACCCAACCAAATCACACAATAAAAAAGTTCCATTTATTCCTGCAAGAAATATTTCAGACAGACAGAATTAAGTTGACCCAAACTAGTTTTTCCTAAACTTCAGTCTGAAGTACTTGATTGTTATGCCTGGTCAGAGTACGAAATACTATACTTATCCGAATCACCCATTTAAACATTTCGATTTAGTCCAGCTATTTAAAATATTTTAATCGCATTAAATAAGTTCACGAATATTGTTAACACTGTAAATTAAAAATAATACTACTGTTACTCACAATCATAAGTTTTAAACAGAAAACGTACCATACATACAAATAAATCATTTTCTTACTGGAAAAAATAATTATCAGCATTTACTGTAAGCAACATAATGTATAGCCGGCCACCTTGTCTAGTGGTCAGAGTAGTCTGTCATGGATGGTGTGGCCCCGGGTTCGAGTCCCGGCTTGGGCATGGATGTGCTTTCTCTCTCCTGTCCTTGTCCTTTCTTTGTATGAATGTGCTGTTGAGTGAAAGGTTGCCTACCCTATAAACGGGTTCCTATGGCATGCGTATACTGTGGAAGTCGGACTTCACACCATATAACGGTACAGCTGGAAAAGTGAAGCAGCGCACTCCAAATTGCCAGCCTGGCTGGCACACGACAAAAAAAAAATAATAATGTATAACCTATATACTTCAAAAATGCAAAAAGTGACTAATATTAATTCAAAAAAAAATTAGAAACTGTTCTAGTTTTAGTATCAGTTACAAATACTTTGTTTCATGCAAGCTATTTAAAAAAAAAAGTATAATTTAATTTTCTCCAAAATACTGGTCGGTGGCAAATATTTATTCCTAAAATATAATATGCATTTTCTAACAAAAAAATGACAAAAAATGACTCTCCATGTATTTTTCTTAAAACTGTTGAAAACTTTAGAATGCGTTTTTTGCAGTTAATGAATAATTAAGAAGCATTAACTAAAACGCATCGCATACATAAAGCTCTTTAATGAAAATTAAAATAGCATTTTTACTATCCACATGGAAGTTTATAATTTTCTAAAGCCATCTATTTTTTAATGAGTTATTTTCATATGTTTGTTTTGTTTCAGCAAACATAATTAAAAAAGCGTTTTTTTATAATTTGTAATTAAAAATGGAAGCAACGTTTTTTTCTTTTGTTTCATTATTAAAAAAAATAGGACAAGCCAAAGCGATACTTTTTCAAAAAAAAGCCGAAGGTTATTGCACAAAAGAAGCAAGTACATTTTGTTTAAACTAAAACTTAGCATGCTCTTATAAATAAACACAATGGATTTTAGCATATTTAATTTAAATGTGTGGTTCACTTTCTATATGAATATGGTTAATGCAATGCTTATACACGTATATAAAAATATAAATTAAATTTGCATTTCCGAAATTTATAATCCAGGGTCCGTAGGTACATTTCTGAACAGAAATCAGAAATCTTCATTCTACTAAAGGGCGAGTCACCAAAATATAGCATAGAATATCTTAATTAACAATATTTTTTAACTTCACCATTTCACGTTGCCCTCTATTCTCCTTCAGGCATTGATACTATTAAGAAAAATTTGAAAAGTTCTCGAAGTTAACCTCTTGCTTAACTCTTATTTAATTAGGTAAATAAACTTTTAAAAATTCTTTTACAGAAGCATTTATGTACACGAAATACATGCACAATTTACAAGCAAAATATATCTTGAAAGCTCCCGTACACGTGCAATTAGTTACATCAATGATAGGTATTTGCTGGTTCCATTATAAACTCATGTGAATGAGATATTTTACTTGAAATAGCCAAAACTGTTTGTACAAAAACCAATTATACCACATTTTCAATTTCTAGAAAAACTTTGCATTTGATATTACGGTTCTTCAAAATTTCTGATTTTAAAAAATGACTTTTCAATGAATTATCGTTATGTATCGAGTTTTCCGACTTTAGAAATATTTTTCGTCAACTTTCACATCAATGAGTCTTTCTATTTCAAATGATACATAAGTTTATCTTTCCTCATTTTATGGTAAAATATTAATAGTGAAAAATGTATTCGCTCTCGCACAATTTTTACTGATTATTCTTTTCTTCTCTGGTATTGATTTTCGCTGATCACCGGTTTGCTCAAAGTTTATATCTTACCGAATTTCCTGGGAAAAAAAAGAAACGGATAAATTTTGCTGCGATTCGTATTGTTTATATTATATATCATTGACGCTCGACTGACTGCGAATAAGAGAAATATATTAAGATTGTGAAAATGGGGCTTCATATCCAAAATGCTGGAGATGATGTATTTTATTTCAAGAACATATATTGATATTGACATTTATTTTTTATAAAGAATTGATCAGTTTATTTATATTGTTTATAGATTTCAGTTACTTCAAATTTTGTTAACTGCTTAAGAAAGCAAAAGCTATTTTGTGTATAAATAAAATTTCTTTGCCGTAATTTTGTATTATGTTTCCTTTAAGCGTTCCATACTTTGATCAGTAGCACTGTTTGTATCCATATCTTATTAGTGAAGTATTAGAGGTGCTTTGGCGAATGTAATATTTATCTTTTTTCACGAAAGTCGTTTAATGCAAGAAGATAATGTCTTCAATTTCTCCCTTTTTACTGTTTCGCTTATAAATAAATGAAAAACAAAAGAATGGTAACAAGAATTTTTTTTACAAAATATAACTGGTGTGTTAATAACAGTTTCTCAAAGAGACTCGCATATTTTAATACAATAATTAAATTATTCCCTTACTTTCATGTGATGTTACGTATCACATTCCGTTTCTTTTATGGATTCTACCGGTACCAAATAATTACATTATTTCTGTTCCATTTTTTATTGATTGACTGCGTACTGGGTTTGATTTAAAAGTTGCTATAAGTATTCTTTATACTACTGATGCGAGAAAAAAATTGCTAAGTCAATACAGCATGGATTCTTACACTCTGAAAGCATTCAAGGACGTTCTTAGGAAATAATGGGTCAACGCTAATGCAGGATTGCTAGCACATAACGAACTGCTTGTTTGGATGCAATTCTACCAGATCTAGTGCCCAGAAACTACATTTCCCTCTCATTAGAGACTCAGACAATCTGATCAGACCGTAATTGCACTAAGAGCATAGCACTATTCAAAAGCGTTTCGTTTGTATTGAAACTGGCAACTAAACATTTTTTTTACAATTAAAAAAATCTGTATTCATTCAACATGTTACAGTTCAGAATTTTTTATTCACAAATATATAAGATTTTCACAGGAAAGTTTTGGAAACAAGTAAAGTTCCAAAACGTGACCCCCCCCTCCTCCCCCAAAAAATCGGTAATTTTTTGGATTTTTTTTTTTCAGTGCAATTGTTCAGCCTCAGCGCTCCATAAAATGCTGATATAAAGTTTTCCCCCACCCTTCAGAAATATGTGGTAAATAAAAGTAGTACAAATGAAAACTGAAGCAGCCTGAGATAGCTGAAGCTGATCGGTATTGAAAATAACAGGTGATTTCAGAATCAAAATGCAATACTATTTACATAATTTTATTCTTGGCTTCATGTATGAAATCCAAAAATAAAGTAAAGAGGTAATAGTTTACTCGGAGTAATCTAGACCCCTAGATGACATTGGTCAGTAACAACAGGCGCTTTCTTCTAAAATAGTCAAAGGGCTTGCACTACTGTTTAATATTTATGTATGTGATCTCAAAACTGAGTAAATTATGGTGTTAAGATTTTTTTTGATTTAAATGCTTAAAAAACTCACAGCTCTTTTGATGTACTTATATCCTCTTTTGATCTCACCCCTGGGTTGTTGAGAACTTCTGATTTACAGCCACTTTGAGGGTTAAATGAGAACTATTTCATGACTTTTAATGTTTTGACTCAAAAGAAAATAAAGAAGGTCCTTCCTATCCATTAATTTGCTGTTAAGATTGTAATAGTATTTTACGAACTTGAATTTGACAAAAAAGTTTAGCAGAATTGCACAGACCTAATTTTACAATTTATTAATTTTGGTTTTACTGTTTGAGCTTATTCCTGAAGGCTCATGACTTTTAATGTTTTTGACTCAAAAGAAAAGGAAGAAGTTCCTCCCTCTCCAATAATTTGCTATTAAGCTTGTATTAGTATTTTACTAGTTCAAATTTTACAAAAAAAAAATTCATTAATTGCATCCCGGTCCGTCTGCATTTATAAAAGTTCCATTGTGTCTTAACCCATTTCTGCCCAAGTTTTTTTCAACATTTTTTTTTCAATTTTTATCTGCTTAAAACTCTTATTTGGAACGGTTTACGTACATTTTAGGCTTAAAATAGTTCGCCGCTGCCATATTTATTAAGTTATTTAACGTCCTGTTCATGGGATATTTTGCAGATGTGAGCAAAATACGACCTTATTTGACTTTACTTTTGCAATGAAACATTACAGAAGGCATCGGTGATCAATTTTAAGCAAACCATTTTAAAATAGTTTAATTTTTTGAAAAATAAGTTCGCAAAAAAATCTTACTTACCCATGCTGGATCGCTGCTTGATGGATTTGTCTGAAAATAGCTATCAATAAACAAACTATGATGTCCAAATAGTGGCTCTAACTGGTTTTCTCAAGAAGATGGGCTAATTAAATTGTGAAACAGGTTTTTGTATGCAGTAACTAACAAGCTTCCCGTTTTTGGCTACTGGGCATAAATGGGTTAGCTTATTCATTAAATAAAAGGACCTAATTTTTCAATTTATTACTTTTGATATTACTGTTTTAGTTTATGCTTGCAGGATAATTTAAACAAGTGGTAGTTTCCCTGCTGTCTGCATTTCAATACTTAGTGCAATAAAGTGAGTTATTTAAATCTTATGATAATATGAAAAAATGTGAAGGGGGCTGTACCTAAAAATTTTATTCGCTTCATGTTGCACTATTTGATTACAATATTGTTGCAACTTGCATAGGGATCCTTCGTACTCTTTCGAGATGAATTTACGGGATTTTTAAGCACATTAGAGCCACGCTGTAAGGGCCATGCTCCACATCAGCGTAAAACGCGACCGAAACTGAAGGCAGAAACCGAAAATCCGGGTACTTTCCATAGGAATACCATTGAATCCATTTTACGCTTCTGCCTATTTTTTCTGCTTTACGTCGATGTGGAGCATGGCCCTAAGAGTCGGATTAAAAATATTTAAAACTTCTGGTAGTTAGTATTTTAAACACTCTTCACTGGAGAAATAGGTTAAAAATGTGAGTATAAATAAAATGAAAATTCACAAACGATTTTTTAATGATCTTTTCGAAAATAGTATGTGCGGTTTTGTTCAGTTATTTTTTTATACAGATAAAAGTGTATAGTGCAATTAATCACAGTGCCTGTGTAGTATCATTTATCTGTGAAAGTTTAAGTCTTGCATAAAAATTTAATCCCGACACCCAAACAATTAGAAACAATTTCCTATTAAAACATAGACACATGATTAATAACCCCGAGTAAGGCCCTAATTGAAATTCCAAACTGCAGCATGTGGTTAGGTTAAGAAATGCTATTTATTAGGAAAAAAATAATGCGAAGTATTTTCACTTGTTTTTTAATGATAATTTAGTTGAGGATGTATGCGACGACGTAGGTGGCTGTGATTAATTGCATCTCAGTGTAAGCTCCGTCTGCATTTGTAGCTAAAAGTTCCATTATGACGTATTCTCTACTATTAACCCTTCACTGCATGGTGTGCCTGATCTGGCACACACCAAAAAAACCCTCATATATTCTTATGATATTTAAATGCAGTTAAACTGAGTTTTACGCCCCTTTTGGAGTATTGCTATAACAGTTTAGTGTAATGTTTATGCACTAGTTAGTTGCACTAGTCTAGGTATTACAGTTTTTCCTTTTGAAAAAAAGAGTGTCTGCATTTCCGTTAGAAGTGTGCTTAGTCATTATTTCCTTTGTTCTAAAAATGTTTAAATACACTTAGTGGCAAATTTGTTTGTACCACTTATGGAACAAAACACATTGTAGATTATTACATTTATCGGTATACAAAGCATATGCTATGTGCTTTATGCCATATGTAGAACAAACAATTAAAACATCATTTTTGGTGCACATTTTTAAGATTTTTTTTTTTTTTTTTTCATTTTTCCTGAACTCAGAGCTATTAAAAGGTAACATACGATTTTTTTCATGAAAATATAAAAAATCGTGCAGTGAAGGGATAATAAAGCTGAAGGTTTGTCTGTCTTTCATTCTTTCTGTCTGTCTGTTACGCGCGTAGCGCCAAAACCGTTCGGTCGATTTTTATGAAATTTGGCACAAAATTAGTTTGTGGCACGAGGTTATGCACTATGAAGCGATTTTTCGAAAATTCGATTTCGTTCTTTTTCTATACTAATTCTTAGCGAAAATTAGATAAAATAGGGTAGAAGTATTTCATACGCGTTTTCAAGTCTTATGTCATTCGAAAGCTTGAAATTTTCTGCTAAAAATGATATCAATTAGAAGTTTCTACGAGCATTAGAAGAGCTGTAATAATTGTTTTTAGAATCCCGAAAATTCAAGGCTTACCTGCAGCAAAAGAAGCCAAACGATTCTAAAATGGTTAAGCTCGAGAATAAAATTTGTTTGAAAATAAAGATGAAATGAAATATTTTATTAACAGAAATCCACTTTTCATGTTGTTACCATGGTTACGTTTTTATTTCGTTTATTTGTTTCGTTCTTTTTCCCTTAAAACTTTAAAAATGCATTTGTTTTTGTAGCAATCCAAACTCCAAGCCTTATTAAAATTAGTCAAATGAAATATAATAAAACCGTGATAAGATGGCACCTGTCTGTCAATCAAATGAGAAATCGAGTCCTTTCTTTAAAATAGGTAGAGAAGGAAGAAACTGACGCGTACCATTTTTGTGAGTGTAGAGACATTTTGGCGATTTGACGAATTGTGTAGAAAAAGGAAACATTCTTTAACCAAATGAGGTCGAAAAAGAAACAACATGATAGTAAACCATCCTAAATTTATCGTTTAGCAAAACATACTTTATTTCATTCTTAATTTATTTCAATATAAATTGCAGTAAATGGCTTGAGTGAGCGAATATGGCTTTAATTTATCATTTGCTGGTTGATGTTTGTCGATGTTTATTGTTTTTATTATCATGGTGAAGAATAATGCACGAAATTTCTATTACTTTATTTTTGAAGTTAGGAAAGAAAACTTTCTTCTTCTTTTAAACTTTGGTAAGATTTCTGTTGGTTTCTGTGAGCAGCAAAATCGTTCTTATTTTCTCTTTTGGCTTATTTTTGTGCACCTCCCCTTGGGGTTGCATTCGAATTTCCCCAAGGGGGTGTTTTACCCCTTTTATGTTGTAAATCAGTGTTAATTTCAATGCAGACAAAAGTGATATGAATTGGCACGACCACTTGGCGATATATCGCCAAGCTTTTAGTCGACAAGTGTTTGACGCCAATTTGGCGAAAAAAATTATTTATTTCTTTATTTAGGTTCAATTTGGCGCTATTGGCGATATTTTGCGAAAAATCCACTAAATGATGGTAAAATCGGCGATATTTAGGAGATTAATCATTGTAAAACATTATTTTGTGGCTAGCTAGGGATGTAAATGTTTGAATTGTTATTTTGCTTACTCCAAGCACTATTTTAGCACTTAAGGCATCTACTAAGAAATTTACACGCAAAAGGAAGTAGTGTGGGGTTCATACCAAGTTTTTATATCATTCTTTGAAAGAATTATAGTTGAATTATAACTAAAATAGAGTATTTTTTCTGCTTTCTCAATTTTTTACAAATTAATTTTTAAGTTTATACCACGAGCAAAGCCGTGCGGGTACCGCTAGTCGTTAAATAAAAGGTTAGTATAAAAAAAAACAATTCAATGAGTAACTTTTAGAGTGCAACTATACTTAATGGAGAGATTACTATTAAGGACTATTTCTGATAAAAAGATCATACATATATATGTAAAGCTTATCCAAGGAGTTTTAAGAATCCCAATAAAGGCTGTTGGAAATTTAAGAACAGAGATAGCTGTATGGGGTAAAAGCTGAATTGCAGAGTTTTTTCTTAACCTTAAGAAGGTCTTTTTTTGCTCTAATTTAGTTAAAACAGAGCAAAATTAATTATTTTCAGGTGCTAGTTGACTTTTGCATCTATAAGCATATTTAGCACATGTTAGTTTAGCAACTCGAAAATTCTTCAAGTGCTATAAACTTAGTGAAGAATTAAAAGAAAATTTTAAAAAACATAAAATTTTAAATCTAAACTTAAGTTAAAAAGTAGAACATGAACTTTCTTACATTGAAGAAAAGACTAATGAAGTTATCTCCTTATTTAAGAACTATACTTTATCCGAAATTGAGGTACTCTGC
>JAXGGA010012168.1:0-39693 GCA_038373865.1 Uloborus plumipes | reverse complement strand
CATTGTATATTTCTTTTAATGTCACGATATTGATTTTTTCACGCCGTACATTTTTCCTGAATCAAAAGATAATAACCTTGCATAAAAAGCGCAATTTCCTGAAATAACCTTGCATAAAAAGCGCAACAAACCTCAAAATTGACATCATTCTTACCATTCCAACACATCCAACTGCACCCGTAACCGACAGAAACAGTTTCAGTTACAGTTAATCCCCGCATCCGTTGTAATTCGCGGCCATATTGGCAAACGAACAAGAAAATGACTTGTCGGATAGAAAGTTTAAAGATCGCTTGACAAAACAACTCAGGACTTTCTCCCATGTTTTCCGCGCCAAAATAGACAGGATTCGACGAAAAATGAGGCAGCAGAACATGTCGAAGATCGTGTCATTGTGAGCATTGTCACTGTTGGATGGTTTTATTCGGTTTTTTTTTTTCGTCCATTGTTATGATAACTCGATTTGGCAACAGTGTCCTATTTTCTCCTTCATTGTCATGCGATTGAATGTTTACTACGGTAAAAGTTCTTTTTTTTCTGTCACAAGAATGAAAAGGGAAAGTCACTCACATCGTGATATTTTTTGATGTGTAGAGAAATTTACCACGAGAAATAGTTTTGAGTTTTCTTACATCAGATCTTTTACGCACTATAAAAAAATAGATGTTGTTTAACAGTATAATACGGCTAATTTTACAGTAAGAAACTAAAATTGCTAATTTAACAGCAGTAAACTAAAATTGCTAATTTTACTGTAATAAACTGAAATTTCTACATTTGCAATTGCTTTGCACAGTTTATTAGTGCATTTTTAAACTGGAACCTCTGCTGCCGATATTATACTGTTACTTTTGCAGTATAATACTGCTAATTTTATGGTAAAATTGCTAATTTTATGGTGAAATTGCTAATTTTACGGAAATAAACTGTAAAATTGCTAATTTTACGGAAATAAACTGTAAAATTGCTAATTTTACGGAAATAAACTGTAAAATTGCTATTTTCACACTTTATCAATGTGCATTTTACAGTTTTAAACTGGAAGCTCTGCTGCCAGACAACTGTGAAAATGGATAAGTGAGTGCACTTTGAAGTTGAAATCTTTACGTAAGCAAAAGTTCTTTTGGATAAATATCCTTGTAGAGATCATGGAAATTACTGTTGTTAAAAATTAAAATGTCATCAATGTACCTGAAGGCCTCAAGATCATTGTCGATCAGAAATTTTGACTCATAAACATGAAGAAAAACGCTTGCAAAAGCGCTGGAAAAAGACGTACCCATCGAAATATATATATCTTGACATTTATATTAAACTAGCTATGGGGCCCGGCGTTGCACGGGCTTTAAAGTAGTGATGAAAATTTAAATAAACTACTCGCCGTCAAGGCGGTATATAATGATATATAACCGCCAAGGCAGCTCGCCTTTAAAGTAGCGAGGAAAGTTTCAGGAATGATATATAACCGCCAAGGCAGCTCGCCTTTAAAGTAGCGAGGAAAGTTTCAACAAACTACTCGCCGCCAAGGCGGCTCGCCTTTAAAGTAGTAATGAAACTTTAAACAAATTACTCGCCGCCAAGGCGGCTCGCATTTAAAGGAGGGAGGAAAGTTTTAGCGAAACCGGTTTCAAAAAACTACTCCCCGCTAAAGCGGCTCGCTAAAAAACTTTCCCGCATAAAAAAGTCAATCGCATTATTTGCACATGCTTCCTCAGGAATAAAAACAATGTCAAGTAGCACATATTTAACACTCTCCCTAATAAACAAATACAATTCCCTACCAAAAACAAATATTTCCAAACTGCTCTCTTCCTGTAACATTAATTGCAAAATTCCAAACAAAAAAGTTGTTTTAATATTTAGATCGCAGCCAAAAAAAGTCCCTGCTAAAAACATGAATTACAATTAAATTTGAAACACATTTTCAAAATGGTACCAGAAAAAAAATATAAGCCATTAAGTATGCAGGAATTCAAGTGAAACACGGACGATCGCATTATTTGCCTTGTTGAAACGCCGTAAAATGAAATGCTTTTAAGAAACGAAATGAAGAAAAGGACACCAACAATGAATTTAAAAGATGTCGCCATAGCAACGCAATGAAACTTTAATAGTTTGATCAGGAAAGAGGTTTTCGAACTCAAAGTTCAAACGCTTGTAACTTTTTTTCTAGTGGAGATAAAAGCTTGGTTCTTCGACTGTAAGTCGAATCAATTCTGGGGTTAAAAATATCGCTCTATCCAATGGCGTAAAAATCAAAACTGTGGAATAATTAGTTTATTTTTTATTGATGATTTTAATGAACCAAGTATTGCAAGAAATCAGGTGAAGCCTTGCAAAAGGCAAGTTTAAATATTGAATAACTCGTGCTGTGTTTAAGTTAGAGAATCAGAACAAACTGCATAGGACGGACAAAATTTTTCTGCTTCCAACGATATATAACATTAATATGTGTAAGTAATTTTTAACCCCAGTATTCGGCGATTTATGAGAAAATTGCCTTGAATTCGAATAAAAAACGAATCGCTTATCGAATCTTTTCAAACTATAGCCTAAAGTCTTTCTGGATAAATGGACTATCGAACACAAAAAGAATTTTTCAAATCGAACCAGTAGTTCCTGAGATTAGCGCGTTCAAACAAACAAACAAACTCTACAGCTTTATATATTAGTAAAGATTAGAAGATAAAGATGTCAATCTAGCACTCTATGACAAACGTAAAGATTTCAACTTCAAAGTGCACTCACTCACTTATCTATTTTCACAGTTGTCTAAGTAAAAAGGTTTTCTAGAGCATTATCCTTTCCCAAGTTTCACGATACAAAAAAATTTGCAACAATAATTCAAATCTAGGCTCAGCAATAAGACAATTAATTGTAACTTTAACTGAAAACTGCTACCCCGCGAATTTGACAAACAGTCTTATCAGTAGTACGTTGAAGAAGCCATAGGTTGGTAGTTCTTACAGTGTTGGTTGAAAGTTCTTGTTCTTGTAATTTCATGTCGTTCAGTTTTATTTGAGTTTTATTGATTTTATATATGCTGTCTTTTGAATTGTATTCTCTCGTGTTTTTCATTGAATTAACTGGACTTTAGTGACCTTATGCTTGTTTGTGAGATGGCGCGGGCTAAAAGTTGCATCTTTTTAGGCGTTTTGCCCGCAACTGGCTAGAAACATCTCACTTCACTTTTCCCTACCCTAGAGGAGTCCCCCTGATGAAGGCCCCAGGGTCTTTTGGGAATTGTCTCATTACTTCAGTTTTTCAGCAAAAAAAATTTTTCGCAAAGTTTTATACTTCTAATTATATTATATATATATATATATATATATATATATATATATATATATATATATATATATATGTGTGTGTGTGTGTGTGTGTATATATATATATATATATATATATGTGTGTGTGTGTGTGTGTGTGTGTGTATCCTTATATACAAGAATTGCTCGTTTAAAGATATTAGATACAATTAGCAATTTCAGTTTATTACAGTAAAATCTGTAAGTAAAGTAATTTTATACTGTAAAAACAACAGCTTATTTTTTGCAGTGTAGAAAACTTGTTCCAGGTATTTTGGAGGCCAAATAAGCCAGTAAAATTACCTCGTTTAAACTCTTCTGTGATTTCTAATCGAAATTGATTACCCAACTTTCCCAACCGCTTTCCCCATTGAAATTCTCTCCCTCAAAATCAATCGCCAATAAGATCAAACAATAAACAAACATCAAAGCCATTGAAACAACGAGGAATGAAATTCCCGTCCCCTTTCTTCAAAGCAACAGAACTCCGTCATTGTTGAAGACATCATCTCAGCTAAACTTTTGCTTTGTTTAGGTTGTCTGTCTGGCTTGAAGGATCTAGGTTATAAATACATTTTTCGTATAATTTTACAATAACAAACTGTAAAATTGCTAGTTTTACAGTTTATTACAATGCATTTGACACTTTTAAACGGGAACCTCTGTTAGTATTACACCGTTCTTTTTACTGTATAGTGCAGCTAATTTTAGAGTAATAAACTGTGAAACTAGCAATTTTACAGTTTATTACTGCAAACTATCAATTTTACAGTTTATTACTGCAAACTATCAATTTTACAGTTTATTACCGCAAACTATCAATTTTACAGTCTACTACTCTAATATTAGCAACTTTACAGTTTATTACTGTAAAATTAGCTGTATTTTACAGCAAAAACATCTATTTTTTCGCTGCCGCTATTATACTGTAAAAATAGTTTATTTTGTTCAGTGTATGAATAAATACCTATGATACACACTGCAAAGCTTTCACAAGCTGCCCAATAAAATAAAACTCTGTAAAAAACCGGTTATTTTGGAGGCCATATAAGTTAGTGCAAAACTGCTTCTTTTAAAGCACTTCTGCGATTTCTAATCGAAATAAATTAACCTCCTTTCTCAGGTGCTTTCCCCATCGCAAATACTCTCTCTCTCAAAATCAATCGCCAATAAGATCAAACAATAAACAAACAACAAAGCCAACACACATCCATTGAAACCGAACCGTTAACCGAGCAATGAAATTCCCATCCCCTTTCTTCAAAGCAACAGAATTCCGTCATTGTTGAAGACATCATCTCGGCTAAACTTTTGCTTTGTTTAGGTTGTCTGTCTGGCTTGAAGGATCTGGGTTATAAATACATTTTCCGAAGATCTTTTTTCGTTTTTCTTTTGTGTTGACCCATTGTTGACCAGTTCCGAGTTGAAATCTCTTGCAAAAAAGCTCTCGAGGTCAGTTTGGAGTTGTTTTTTTTTCTCAGACTGGGAGAAGGTCAAAGAGACGATTTATGCATTCTTTGGTTTTGATGGCGATGTGGGTAGCTGCATCTTTTGCACATCGTTGGGAATGCGGGTATGGTGCTTCAAAGTGCTTCATGAGAATGCAGCAACCTCGATTCCAGTAAAGAAGATACACATTTGTGTAGGAATCCATCTAAGTGGGTAATATCCCATTTACCCTTTCAGTACCAATATTTTTTTCTGATTGAAAAATTTTAGGAATCTGGGGGAGTTTTAGGTAGGACATGTGTCCTATTGTTCTATCTAACCATTTTATCGGGACACATTTATCCCAGTGGCATTGAAAAAGAAACTGAAAATACAATGAAAAACTAAATAGCTTTTTATTGGATCAATTTTATAGAGTCATTTCCTGCGGGACAGATAAGTCCCGGTGGTGCCGAAAGGGTTAAAGAAGTTACAGTATCTTTCAACACGGGAAGATGAAATAAACACTTAACATGGCTATTTAAAGCCGAGTTAATCAAGATTTTGTAAAAAATGTACATAAAACGATTTATTCTGTTCATAAAGGTCGAGAGAAGGTAAAAGTACCAATTCGTGCATTCTTCAATGGTTATAGTACATGGTATATTGAGTTGGTGCATTTTTTGCCCACTGTCGAGAATATTAAAAAAGCAATTCAAAATGGCTCATAGAAAAACGTCAACTCTCAATTCGTATAGATTACTTACAAATTAGGGTTACAAGCCTTCTAAACAGGTGACATCATATTGAAAGAATTTTTGTGTAAGCTTGTTATTCCCACCTTTTTGGGGTGCAAAGTGCATAAAATAAATGCAAACACCTGTTTAATTCGTAATAAATTCATAATAAATAAACAAGATGTTTTGAAGAATAAAATTTGAGTGCACCTGCCGACTGCCGTAGAATGACTGCCAGGTCTTTTCGTAAGCCGGCAGTCGGAGTCGGTGTTCAAATTTATTTAAGACACCAAAACATTACATACAATAAAAAGAACAAGACAAAAACAGGGTATAATACAAAAACAGCAAGACAAAGAACATACAAAACACAGAGATGTGAAAAGATGACTAAACGAAACAAACAGAATAATAAAAATAAATAAATAAAAGAGGCAAATTCACTAAAGTGAATGAAAAGGTGTGCGCAAAAATATTATGGGCTAAGATCACGTGTTGAACGGAAGATTGTATAAAAGGGGTAGGCGAGAGAAATATAATCAGGAGATGTCATGCATAACAAAATAAAGAGTGAATAAGGGTGAATTTTAGTTTAGGTCGGGGAAGAGCAGGGTCCTGTTGGCTTCAAGAAAGTTTAATAGATTTAACATGCATCTGTGAGCTTTAAGGTCAATATGGGAGAGGACTTTCCAGTTGTCTCTCATGTTTTGATTACTATAAGGGAAGTGGTGGGCTCTGGTGTGCGGGCAAGAGAGTAGGTAGTGTTAAAATTTGACTCGTTATGCAGTTAAGAGTCGAGAGAAGATTAAAGTGCGATTCGTGCATTCTGCAGCTGATGAAGGTGTACTGAAAAGACGTAGGCCCGAGCTTACATTTTTAGGAGAGGGAAGAAATTCCAAATTTTGCCAGCTGATAAAATACGGTTAAGCACTCATAAATGCATCTAAAGAAAAAGGAAAATCTCGCATTTAAAAATTAAAAATAAGTTCGAAACTTGCCGATTAAAAAATTTTTTTGGAAGACCACCCTCCCTCGATCTCTTATATGGGGCCCCTGTAGATAGATAGCTATATCTTTAATCCATCGACAAAAAACGAGAAAGGTTATTTTAAATAACTTGTAGACAGACATCAATTTCAGCTTTCATAAATCTTTTACAAATATCGCATTAATATCACACAGTAATAAACTGTAAACAGTTTATTACCATAAAATAAGCTGTGTTATACTGTTAAAACAACAGTATAATCCTGGCGATGATTCCAGTTTAAAACTATAAAATGTACAGTAATAAGCCGTAAAACTAGCAATTTTGCATGTTATTATTGTAAAATTATTATAAAATTAGCTGTATTATAATGTAAAAACAACATTTACTTTTTACAATGTATGAACCAGAACTTTTCAGAAATAAATTCTGACTTCACCATTAATTACACCAAAAAAATTTTCCCTATACATAGCGTATGTTTCACAAATTATACGTTTACACACACAAATGATAGACAGCATTGAAAGGACAAAACCGATCTTAAGAACACATCTTCACTACTCATTCAAAAACTGAAGATATTCGTATATGAAACCAAACAATAGAATAAAGATAGGAAGCAAGAGTGGCACAATAGAACAGAATGAAGGTTGTCTTTCAATGACAAACAAAATGAATTCCGATGTTCCATGCTCTAACGCCCGGAGAACCCTTTGACGGGTGTTCTTTCATCAGAATACTTTTCGTGATTGAAAGTCGAAAAAAGAATTATTTCTTTTGAGTTGGTTCTTTCTTTCAACCCACAGGCATGAAAGAGGTACTAAGCAACAAAACTAGGCGGAGGTATGAAAATGCTATTCACGGTGAGAAGAATTGAGATGTGCTTCGATGGCGGCAGGATATTTATTTTCTTCGATAAAACGATTTTGATACCTCTATGGGACACCATAGTCGAACCTCGTTACAACGAGTCTTCGGGGACCTTTTTTCTTTGACCTTCAGAACTTTTTATTTTTTGACTGAAATCCAGGGTTCGCCAAAGTGAGTCCAGCCCGAAAAAACCCACGATGAAAGTGAATTTAAAAGCAAAGTCAATTTTTCAAAATTTACTGCATATTGAATATTTTGATCCATACTACGCCTGGAAATCGGCATTGATCACTTTACTTATAATATTCAGTTTGTTGTAATATTTAGTCTTGGTCGGTACCTGGTCCAGATATTGCCATCATCCTTTCCTGACAGCTAATTAGGTATTAAAAATAAAACTGCCCCTGAATTTCACTTGTTTTTTAAATACTTAAACGACAAAAAAAAAGAAGTATTTTAATCTTTAAAGTCAATTCTGTATCAAATTAAAAAATTCAATATTAGAATGCTTTTTCCTAATTTGTGAAAAATTTTTAGGAGGTCACAGTTACCTCTCTTCATGTCTTCCCTGATTTTATGAAATGTAGAAGTAGGTGAGTAATGTTGGAATAGAGAATGATGTTAAAATGATTCTTGAAAAAACCCGGAAAGCCCGGGTTTTTCATCAAAAACCCGCCTGGACCTTTTGGAAAAACCCGGGTTTTTTTCAAACTCAGCTGAAATCCACTGTGTATTTAAAAGCTTACTTTAAATATTTCTGGATAGGTCGCGCTACCAACTGCAAATATTTTGCCATTTCACTTTGTCCCATATTCTCCCCTACACTCAAATTTTTATATTTCTGTAGAATAACGTTGCCGCTCGTCAGGGGTGCCCACAGGGGAGGATTATGGCGCAAGTTGCGCCATCAAAATTTTTGGGGGGGATTTTTTAAAACTAATTTATTTATTTACTTATTTAAATTATTTACTGATTTTTTTGATAAAAATTATTCATTAATTAATGTTTTCAATTTAAAATAGTTCTTTAATTTCTTAATTATTATTATTTAATTATTTATTTTGTGTCTATGAGTGTGCTTGGAATGTCTGGAAGAGAAAAAAAGTGATCCTGTTCTACGCATAATTAGTACTTTTAGCAAATTAATAATAAATAAAAAAAGTATAAATAAATAATATTAAAAAAATAAATAAATAAATATTAAAAAATAAATAAAATAAAAAAGAGGTAAAAATAAAAACAAAAAGCATAAGAGGGTTGTGAAAAATTTTGGGGGAGAATTTGCGCCATTGAGCTTGGGGGGATGGGCACCCCTGACGCTCGCTTCAATTGCTTCTCAAATCTCGACCACAAAACTCGCTTTTTAACAACAATAAGAACCCTTACAGAATATTTTTTGTTCTAATATTCTAAAAGCAATCAAATCTGGTATTTAGGCTAATTAGAGCTCTCGGGACTCGGTTTTGTCGTACATTGCAGTCATAACATTGAAACTAGTTTAATTTTATGTGAATATAGTTTTTAAAAATATTTAACTACCAGAAAGAAGATAAAACTTTTGCCAAATGACCTATTTTTTACTCTTCTTGTGAGCTTGATTACCGAGTCGACCGAGTTATTAAAAAGTCGTCATCTCTCTCTCTAATCTCTCTGAACGCATACGTCAACAAAATAGTGTCCCCTTATAGCAGGGGTGACCATCCCCCCCCCCAAGCTAAATGGCGCAAACTAACCCCCCAAAAATTTTCACAACACTCTTGTTCTTTTTATTTTTCTTTTTACCACTCTTTTTTATTTTATTTATTTTTTGAAAGATTATTATTTTTAAATATTTATTTATTTTTTAAATATTATTTATTTATTTTTTAAAATATTATTTATTTATTTTTTTAAATATTATTTATTTATTTTTTTAAATACTATTTATTTATTCTTTTAAATATTATTTATTTATTTTTTAAATATTATTTATTTATTCTTTTTAATATTATTTATTTATTTTTTCATTTATTATTATTTTCTAAAAGTACTAATTATGCGTAGAACAGAATCGCTTTTTTTCTCTTCCAGACATTCCATGCACACTCACACACAAAATAAATAAATAAATAATAAAGAAATGAAAGAACTAATTTAAATTAAAAATATTAATTAATGAATAATAAAAAAATCAGTAAATAATTTAAATAAATAAGTAAATAAATAAATCACTTTTAAAAAATCCCCCCCCCACATTTTGATGACGCAAATTGCGCCATAATCCCCCCCCCCCCCTGTGGGCACCCCTGCCTTATAGAGAGGTTTTACAGTATTTCATGTTTTTCAAATCAAAGTCAGTAATTCAACAGGTGATAATTTAAAGCTGCAAGTAAAGTGCTTTTCTTTTGGCATATAAATAGCTCTAATAAATATTTTATTCCAGCTGGATAACTTCTGATGCATAGTAGATTCGGCAGACCATAAAATGGCTAATTTTATAAATTCCAAAGTAATATTATTTATTCATTCAAAAACTTGAACATCTTTAAATGAAAAATGTCAGTTTTGTAACCCTTAATTGAATTAGCAATCTGCTGTGTACTAAGCCAGAGTGTGTAAACATTCTTTAAATATCTGTATAATGAGGTTATGGTTAAATCCTTGTTGTAGATTTTGAAAAACAAAGATTAAATAACAAGATTAAATTTAATAAACAAAGACCCTCGAGGATAAAATTAAAAATTTAAAAGGTTGTTAGGAAGGCAAGAATTTAGACTTTTCAAAAGGATTTCTAGGGTTTAAGCTAAATAATTATCTCAGTCATCTTTGTTTCTTGTCGATTTAAATAATGACTAAAATTACCCCCATTTAAATATCATTTAAATTCGCTTATTTAAACTAATTGATTTCAAGAATTACGTAAAACTTTTTATACTTTATTTCAAACGAGACAAAAACGGGAAAATACTTCCGTGCAAGTTATTTGTTGAATTCAATTCATTGAATGATAGAACACACTGTTACATTTTTCTGTTGCATCCATGTCAGCAACTTTATTTTTAATACTTTTTCAGCACTTTTGACCCCCTCCCTTCCCTTAGTTTAACCCATTAATGCCTAGCGTCCCTTTTTAGGGACGGTCCAAAAAAGAGTCTGAATTTCCCCCAAATGAACATTTCAACCAAATAATATAGTGTTCAATGAGTACCTTTGAATTGTTTCAATTCCTTATTAACAGATTGCAGCACATAACCATTGTAAAGTGTGTTCTGTAGCAGTTTTAATATGACCTTTATCAAAAATGACGTCGTTCACAATCTCAAGAAAAAGTTTTCTGAGTTATTGCCAGCTTCCCAGTTTATGTTAATTGCTGATTTTATTTCTTCTTATAAAAAATCTTTTGAAATATAATATCTTTGGCAGAAAAAAATTTTAGTAAAAAAAGTATGTACCCTCTGGGGAATGTCGTAACTTTAAGGGACGATTTTTCTTTCCTTAATTAAAAAATTATTTTTTACATAATATTTTTTTTATTATTTTTCCTGTCCATTAAACACTGTAACAAGTGCACAAAATATCTTTGGAAAAAAAATGTCAGGCATTAATGGGTTAAGTGTATCACTTCATCAAATCTCCTTTTATCTTCTCAATACTCATCACCCCCCCCCCCCCGATCGTCCCTCTAGAATTTTTCTCTCAAAGGGCCAAAGCACCCTTTGGAATGCTCGCCTCCAGTCAGGAAACCACTGATTTCGATTATTTTTGTCCTCGTTCTCACAACGTTTTACATGGATAAAAGCGTTTCTTATAGACTAGATACAAGTGTATGCAACATGTTTTACATTTTTGGTATCACATAACGTACTCGTACATTAGTTTGCTTATGAATGCAAATAATTTATGATAAACAAAGCATTTATCATCAAAGCTAAACGCACTTATAGAAGAAACTATTTCAGAAAAAAAAATCAATGCAAGAATTTCTGCTCATGATCAGATTTTTGACCGACATACCTACACCAAAGGCTCAATTTCCTATCATTATCAAGATTAATGGTCTGTTTTTAAACTGTGTTTGCGATTTAATTGCGTCCTATTTCCCATGACCGGTAAAGATTCGATCAAAAAATATAGATTTAAATCGGATTTGGAACGTTAGATCGCAGATTCTTTAATGCTATTCATGCATGGAAATAGAATTGTTAAGCTGTTGGGAAATTGCATTATAAATCTCGACATTAGAAAGAATATTGATCTCATAGCGGTGTAATAATGATCACACATTGTTTTGAAAATTCGTAAATCATTTTTTTTAAGAGTTTATTTTGTATCATGAAATATCGGAGTAAATTAATCTATTATGATTCGTGTTTTTAGCCTACTTTCCCGTGAAAAATAAAAGAAAACCAAAAAAGCATTAAAAGTGGCTTATGCATCTAAAAATATCGCCAAGTCCAAAAGAAATACAAAAAGAAATTAAAAAGTGCAATTCATGTTAAAAAATTAAAAATTGTAAAGTAAGGTATTGAGATGGGGAATTTGTATGTCGGTCGGTCTGTCTGTCCCCCCCCCCCCAAATAACTTTTGAATAAACATTCCGATTTGAACAAATTTTTTTTTGTTGGAAAAATCTCGGCGAGTGCAGCTCATTCCCAGATTAATTTTTCGATTTGAACAATTTTTGGTTCAACTTTGAGCCGTTCAAACAACCTGTCCCGCGATACTAACTTTTTAGTGAACAGTCCGATTTGAACAAACTTTTTTTGTTCGAAAAAGATGTTATCAATGATACTTCATTCCCATGTTTAAATTTTCAATTTGAACATTTTTACTTCCTTTTACGTAGTAAAGGAAGTATTGTGATCACGAAAAAACTTTCACTCAAATTTCAGTCTAAATTTTGACTTTGCTCACCCCTGAATGAATGTCGCGTAGTTTTTTCGACCTGTCAGCACGTGCATATGTACCTAACAACATACAAACAGCTGAAAAATCAATTTCGACCACCCCCGAGTAAATTACGACGAGTTTTCTCGTGACGTCTGTATGTACGTATGTGCGGATGTATGTGCGGGTGTATGTGCGGATGTATGTGCGTATGTGGCTCGCATAACTCAAAAACTATATGCCGTAGAAACTTCTAGCTTGGTATGTAGGCTCTGAGGGGGGTCTAGTTGTGCACCTCCCCTTGTGATTGCATTCGAATGATTCTAAAGGGGTCTTTTACCCCTTTTTGGGGGTAAATCAATGTTAATTTCAATACAGACTCAAGTGATATGAATTGGCGCCACCACTTGGCGACATGTCGCCAAGCTTTTGGTCGCCAAGTGTTTGACGCCAACTTGGCGACATATCGCCAAATTGGCGACAAATTTGGCGAAAAAATTATTCTTTGAATTTGGGTTCAACTTGGCGCTATTGGCGATATTTTGCGAAAAATTTACTGAATGATCTTAAAATCAGCAATATTTAGAAAAATAACCATTGTAAAATATTTTTTGCATTGTTTCGTGCTAGATTAGGGGAGTAAATATTTGAATGCTCACCTTGCTCACTCCAAGCACTTTTTTTAACACTTAAGGCAACTACTAAGAAATTTACACGTAAAAGGAAGTAGTGTGGGGTCCATACCAGATTTTTTCGTTCAACATTGAACCGTTCAAGCAACCTTTCCCCACCTAATAACTTTTGAGTAAACCATCCGAATGGAATAAACTTTTTTTTGTTTGAAAGATCTCGGAGAGGCTCATTCCCATCTTTCGCTTTTTGATTTGAACCATTTTTCGTTCAATATTGATCCGTTCAGAAAAAAATGTAACATTAGCGCCTACGGGGAATTTAAGTTGAATGTTGATCCTGAACTTATAGCCGGATTTTCTTCAGACTAACTTTGTAAGAAAATGATTTTGATAAATAATGTTTTTAAAGTACTTTTCTGAATAATCTTCTGTGAGGACTCTGATTCCGACTCCGACTCCGCAAACATGGCGGAAATGCAGGCTCAGGAAAAATGACTGACTGTGCAGACGATTTTTTGTTCATTTATTTGTTTTGTTTTATTTATTAGTATTATTATTATTATTATTTTTTTTTTTTTTTTTGCAGACGATTTTTTTTTTGTAACAAAAATTTTTCATTCACGAGAGCATTTTATTTTTTATTTGTATTTAACAACTGGCAACGGATTAAAAATAAAATTCATTTTATTAAAGAACGAGTTTTTTTTTTTTTTCTCTTTCTTTCTTTGATAAAATGTGTTTGTACCTTTATTTATTTATTTATTTATTTTGAAAACAATTGAGGAATTTCGCTAAAGAAGAACTAGAACAGTTAGTAACATTCTCTAAAAGGTGCGACAAAACTTTATTTATTCGTTTATTTACTTTTTACGACGTGTCTATTTCATCTGATGAGATTGGTACATTTTGCATTTAGAAATCAGCTTTAAGTGCTAAAAAGGTATGTTCACATAATTTTCAGTCTCAGATAATCAAGAGAATATTGATCAGATGCTGAAATGCCGATGTCGATGTACGGAAAAATAGGCTCGTTTAGTTCTTGAAAGAACTTGTTGTTTGTATTCAGATTATCTTTAAATGCGTAAGAATAAATGCGTATCTTTAAACGCGCTGCGAAATAAATCTCTTTCTACATACTTAATAATGCGTATTTTCAACATCTATAAACCAATAATTCATATGTCGATGCTTATTGGTCAAAAAGTCGGTGCAATGAAAATCTTGGCGACTTTTCATGAGTATGGATTGGGAAAAAAAGGAAAAAAATGTTTTGAATAGCAATCATGCCCATCGTACCCTTGTATCCGTCCCTGTAATCACAGTGATTACGATTTGTGGAAACCCAAGTAGCATCAACTCATCGGATTTTGCTCGGCTGATCAACAAACTCCTCGTAAACTGATCCTGTAACGCACGATGACATCGATCCGATCAGTATCCGAGCACGGTTTTCGATGAGCTATTTTTTATCGGAAAGCGATATCCTTCCGATCAACTTTCCCGATGAAAATAAGCCGAGCTATATTCCATCGGAAAACGATATCCTTCCGATCAAGTTTCCCGATGAAATTCCTCGGCACGGGACTGTTCTGCTCGTAAATTGCTCCAAATCTCAACGTATTCTCATCGGATTTTGCTGCTCGGATTCTGCTCGGCCGATGAGACATATTGGATCATCGGCCGATGAGAATTTCATTAGGGTTTCGATGAATGGCCGATCATCGGCAGATGAGATGATGCTGCTAGGGAAGCTTATCCCTTCATTGAAAATTTGCATATCTATCCAACACAATACTACCTTATGATCAGCTCCAAGCTCAATGCCCCCAAAACTTTTCACAACCCTCTTGTGCTTTTTATTTTTACCCCTCTTTTTATTTTTTTATTTTTTTTAAAATATTATTTATTTATTTCTTTAAATTATAACTATTGTTTTTTACGTATTATTATTTTTTTTAAAGTACTAATTATGCGCAGAATAGAATCGCTTTTTTTCCCTTCCAGACAATCCAAGCATACACACACGCGCACAAATAAATAAATAAATAAATAAATAAAAATAAAGAAATAAAAGAAATAATTTAAATTAAAAAATTAAAGAATAATCAGGCCCGTCATTTAGGGGGGCAGGGGGGGTCAATTGCCCCCCCTGGCTTTGAGAAATCAATGTATTTATACATAAGTGGGCGTGGTTTTTACTGTTTTCCGATGAAATTGCATTGTGTTTTCCCCTTTGCCCCCCCCCCCCTGGAAAAACTTGAAATGACGTCCCTGAGAATAATTTAAATTAAAAAAATCAGTAAATAATTTGAATTAAAAAAATAAATAATTCAAATTAATTAATTAATTAGTTTAAAAACATTCCCCCCTAAATTTGATGGTGCAACTTGCCATACCCCCCCCCTCTGGGCACCCCAGCGATGTTAGCAAGACACTAAACAGCGATCGTGAATTGACAAAACACGGCTCTGAGTCACGATTATCAATTATCCCCGTGAACGAGGAAAGCTTTTTATTTTTTCACGATTAGCATGCACACATTCCTCTTTGCACGCAAGGTCACCTTCATCCTTTTCCTCCACAACCCTTTTCTGATTTCTCTTTTTCTTTATTTCCTGAGAGAGATATTTAATGGCGATCGGAAATGTATGCCTGGGGTGCTGGTTTGGCCTCCATCTCCAATAGATGACCATGCGGCTCGTGGGCCATTAAACTGATGGGAGGTGAGATGTCAAACCGGGAGCGGGCGGACATGTTTGGCTATTGTTAAATGTTGTGCAGTCTCATAATTGCAGTTTGAGAAAGAATCTAAAAGGATAGAAGGAAGGAGCGATTGATATTCCATATCCATTTCTGCACTGCGAAAGATAAACTGTTGTTCTTGTATAGTGTAATACTCGCAGCAGAAGTTCCAGTTTAAAACTAAAAGTACAGTAATTCACTAAAACTAGCTATTATACAGTTCATTACTGCATAATAGCTAGCAATTTTACAGTTTATTACAGTAAAACTAGCAATTTAACAGTTTATTACTGTAATACTAGCTATTATACAGTTTATTACTTCAAAACTAGCAATTGTATAGTTTAGTAGTGTAAAACTAGCAATTTTACCATAAAATGAACTGTATTATATTGTAAAAATAACAGTATAATACTGGCAGCAGAGGTTCCAGTTTAAAACCGTAAAATGCACGGTAATAAACTAAACTGGCAATTTTACGGTTTATTACCGGTAAGCGGGCAGACATGTTTGTCCTTTGTTGAATGTTGCGGTTTAAAATTTTGCAATTCTCGAAGAAAGTATTAACTACAATAGAACGGATGCAGCAAAGATCTAACAATGGAATGAGTTTACTATCTTAAGAGTTCTCAAGACTGGTTTTTATGAGTAGGAGCTTCATTCACATACAAGTTTGCATTATCATTGGTTCTTTATTTGTTTGTAATTTTCGGATAAGTGTGCAGTTAATTCGCTTAGTTTGCTTTTTAAGCTGTTCGGTTCTGTTCCTCTTATTTTTTGTAGGATGCATTTGCATCTTTTTGCTCTTTTTTTTTTTTTTTTGCATTGAAAAAGGAGTTTGTAAAACCGAAACATCGACATCAAAAAAAAAAAAAAAAAACATCGCGCTAAAGGCATCGATGTTTGAAAAACATCGACCGTAAAACATCCATGGTAAAAACATTGATCTTTTAGCAGAAACATCGATGTTCCCAAAATATCGACATCGATGTCACACCCCTAATTCAGACTTAAATGAGTTTCATTTGAGCTATCTTAAACTGGAAACCCCTTTCAGCTATCTAAAAGTGAATGTTTCCCCCCATCACGCGAGTTTAGAGCCCAAAAAAAACTCTAACACTTCTTTCGTGGGGTCAGAGATCTAGATTTTTAGTGGCAAAACATGTCAGCCTATTCCAGACTGTCTTATTATGCAAACTACTCGTAAACCGGTCGATAGGCAATAGCCAAAAGGGAAGGGTTCAATAATAGGAGTGTGTGCCCGTTACATCAAGTTCCGTTTGCCCCTGGAACCAGGTATTTATGCAAGAACCAGTTACTTCTTGTTTTCTTTTAACATCAACAGGAAAGATGAACTTTAAAAAATAAAATTAGAGGCCATTTCAGTGCGTCTTGCATAATGGTTAAATCATAAGACATTAATATACATGTAGGGCAGTCGCGTTTTAGTCTAAATAAATTGGTTTTGATCGTTTTGTTGGGGAAATTGGCGAATTTCCTCTAACGAAGAAAAAATGAAAACGCTTTATTGGAGTACGTTTAGAAGAGTAGCTTTCCCTTCTACCGTCTATACCAGGCGTGGCTAACCTTTTTGGAAAAAGTGCCACTTTTAGAGGAAAATAGTTGTACATGCTTTTTTTAACAAAATGGAAAGTATAAAGAAAGGTTATAAAATGCTTTTTATGTGCAGATTATGTGATTTCTATTCAAGTAGTGTTTTTTCTATGCTAATCAGAGTAGTAGAGAAACTCACTACAGGAAAGTTTGTCGATTTAGAGCTCTAATAAACTTTTCAAAACACGAGCTAAAGCTCATATATGCTAAATACTTACGGATCATAATAGGGTTAGCAATTCAGGACAGCCTCAAACCCTTGGTAAAGAGCTCCTAAATTTGTACAATGCAAAAAATAAACCGTTTTTTTACAGTATAATACTGGCAGCAGAGGTTCTAGTTAAAAACTGTAAAATGCACAGTAATATAATGTAAAACTTGTTATTTTACAGTTTTTGGCTGTAAAACTAGCAATTTTACAGTTTATTACCATCAAATTAGCTGTATTATACTGAATAAACAACAGTATAATACTGGCAGCAGAGGTTCCACTTTAAAACTGTAAAACGAATGGTAATAAACTGTAAAACTACCTATTGTACAGTTTACTACCTATTTTACAATAAAACTACCTATTGTACAGTTTACTACCTATTTTACAGTAAAACTACCTATTGTACAGTTTACTACCTATTTTACAGTTTACTACCTATTTTACAGTTTACTACCTATTTTACAGTAAAACTACCTACTTTACAGTAAAACTACCTATTGTACAGTTTACTACCTATTTTACAGTAAAACTACCTATTGTACAGTTTACTACCTATTTTACAGTAAAACTACCTATTGTACAGTTTACTACCTATTTTACAGTAAAACTACCTATTGTACAGTTTACTACCTATTGTACAGTAAAACTACCTATTGTACAGTTTACTACCTATTTTACAGTTTACTACCTACTTTACAGTAAAACTACCTATTGTACAGTTTACTACCTATTTTACAGTAAAACTACCTATTGTACAGTTTACTACCTATTTTACAGTAAAACTACCTATTGTACAGTTTACTACCTATTTTACAGTAAAACTACCTATTGTACAGTTTACTACCTATTTTACAGTAAAACTACCTATTGTACAGTTTACTACCTATTGTACAGTAAAACTACCTATTGTACAGTTTACTACCTATTTTACAGTTTACTACCTACTTTACAGTAAAACTACCTATTGTACAGTTTACTACCTATTTTACAGTAAAACTACCTATTGTACAGTTTACTACCTACTTTACAGTAAAACTACCTATTGTACAGTTTACTACCTATTTTACAGTAAAACTATCTATTGTACAGTTTACTACCTATTTTACAGTAAAACTACCTATTTCACCGTTTATTACTGTAAAACTAGCAATTTTACCGTTTATTACTGTGAAATCAGCTGTATTATACTGTAAAAACTACAGTTATTTTTTGCATAGTATACCGTACGTAGTACGTAGTTTTTGAGCATTTCGGTTTTACGTACTCTCTTTAAAAAAAACTGTTTTCGGGATCCCAAGGAATGCGTAAAATCGAACGTCAACTGCATTTTCATGACTCAATCAAAAAAAAATGTTTTTCATGAGAAACAACTCAATGATAGTTGTCATTTCAATCAATAAAGACTCTATGATGTTGCTTAAAACAGTGGCGTAGGTAGGGGGAAATGTACCCTAAAGTACCGAAATATATTCATAAACCCACATGCCTTAAATTGTGTTTTTTGACCTTTAATTTCGAAAATTTTCAGATGACCCCCCCCCCCTCCATGAAATTTTTTTTGCTACGCCACTGATTGCAAATGAATTAAATTTGATATATCAGGCACACACTTTGGCTTTTTTGAGTAAGATGAAGAGAAATTTGGCGGCATTCTGTCCACCTTTATTAAGCCAAGCCGAATGAAATCACGGCGGTCAACAGGTCAAAGTCCACATTAATGATTACAGTGAACTCTCACTTATACGCCGCCTCATTTATGCGACTTTTTCACTTATACGACGATTTTAAATGGTCCCAGCACATTCCATAGCAAAATAATGACAGTATCATTCGTTTATGCGTCGCTCTAAAGATAAATATTTCACTTATGCGCCGAATTTTTCGTAAAATGTCAAAATTAAAATTCATTTCCTTTAAAAAATAAGCATTTTTCTTCGATTTCCTCTTTAATCTTTGGCCTTTATTGCTCACGGAAGGCATTTTTTCCGCATGAACTAGAGTTCGGAGAGGGACAATTATCAATTATGCATTGATTTGGAATGATTAGTTTGCGATTAGGTATGCTACAATTTTTGTTTTCCATTTATCATAGTAGTTACGTTACAGTAATTGCCAAATCGTAGTAATATGTCCCTTTTCTATAGAATCATTCTTATTCATTCTCTCGTTAGAGCCTATATTGCGTTTCAGTCCTTTATATAGGCTTGTTCACTTATACGTCTCTCTCACTTATGCGCCTTTTTTGGTCCCTTGGGCCGGCGCATAAGTGAGAGTTCACTGTATTTAAAAAAACACCTTTCATTTTTTCACGAAAAATTAACTATGTTTAGAAAGTTCAACCAAAAAATAACAACTATATGTGGGACCAGTGGCGTACTCAAGGGGTAGGCTGATAGGGCTGCAGCCCCCTCTGAAATTTTCAAAGCGAATTTTTTTGCACTTAATTTTTCATATTTGTTTTCTTTCTTCAGAAAGAGTTTTCAGATCAATAATTTTGTTTTAGACAAAATTAAAGGGAAATAAGAAATGTGATTTTTTTAAAATATATTTTGATTCTTCTATTTTACTGCATGCCGCGTTTATGATTATTTTAAATTATTCAGTTTTGTTCATTTTATTGCAAATATATGTTTTAGAAATGCCTATTGATGCTTGTTTATTCATATAGCTATATTTTAACTAGATTCAAAAAAACTGATTGAAACCCAGTATTAGGAATAATAGTAAAATAAATCGCGAAATGAACGATATTAAAGCCCAAATTTTCCAAAATATTGCAGGCATGTGATTCAAGAACATCTCCGTCAGTAAAGAAAATATCTCAAACTTCATTTTTATAATTTTCTGTTTTCATCAAAACGATTTTACTTTTTATAGCAATTATAACAATCAAAAATATAATAGTGTTGCATTTTTATCATATTAAATTAGCATTGATAATACAAATTCGGAACATTCCCAGGTAGCACAAATAACGTTTAAACGTTTTATAAACGTTTATAAGCGGTTATTACAACGTTAATAACCATTTTACAACGTTTTATAAACGTTTATAAGCGGTTATTACAACGTTAATAACCATTTTACAACGTTTTATAAACGTTTATAAGCTGTTATTACAACGTTAATAACCATTTTACAACGTTTAAAAAACGAAGTGTGCTACTTGGGTTTACATTCCTTAACTACATTCTATGAGATGCCCCCCCCCCCCCCCAAAGTCTCGGCTCAGCCCCCTCCCCCTGAAACGATTTGTCTGCGTACGCCACTGTGTGGGACAGACTAAAAGAGAGTATATATGTATTTCCTTTAAACCATACTAATTTGATCTGTCTTTTACTTGACTTCAGTTTTTTTTAATGGTCAAGGCTTAGTGACCTCATTTTATTTCGCTCTTTTCCTTGTGTAAATAAGTTCAGCGAAATTGAAACTATTAGGCTGCAAGTCAAAACATTTTCCTACTTTTTTTTCAATCCTTAATGATGAAAAGGCGTTTAGTTTTCGATTTTGTAACTGTTATTGTAACAGATAAAGATCATTATTTTCACTTTTGGGGTTATTAGGATGGAAAATGGGGTAAAGTAGAAAAGATAAAATAATTTTTACGTTTAGTAAAACAGCTAAAATCTGAAGACATAAGAGCAATTAATAAGTTCAGATATCAGCCCCGGGAAACTTTTGTAGTGGTCCAATGACGAATAAAAAATGTCAGTTCAATTTTGCTTCAAATATGTACTTGCTTTACAAAAATGTGGTCTTCCAAAGGTAACATCAAAAGGGGGGGGGGGGTAACACCCCAAAACTTTTCAGGGTGGTTTTAGTTGAAATAAAAAATACACCAGTGTCTAATTACTACTTCAACTAAACCCTTCCCATTGGCTGAGAAGGAAGAAACGTAATCGCCCGGGTGTGACGTCACTAATGAAGGGTTTCCGCATCATCGGTCCCCCAACCATTCGATTGTGTCCCATTTCCTGTTTTTTCCCGCGGAAAAGAAAAAATTCGAATAAGAACAATGGGTTAATGTAAGTCAGGGGGAATGGTGTGCAGATAAAAAAAACTGGTGAAATTAATTATGGCGGAAGAGTCATAGTGTAGGCGGTTGAGTTTGTTGAATAAGGCATGAATGTTTTGGTACTAATATTTTTGTAAAAAATTTTGTTTAGTGGTACCAGTGTATACCTGCCAACCTCATTTTCCACAAGTGAGATGATTTACAGAAAAAAAGCGAAAGTACCAGGTAAAAAATCTTCCGATTTTGTACCTAGTACGTTTTTTATGTAATATTATTTTGTTCATTTAAATCCAACATGAATTATTTCTCAAAAATATCGGTTTTCTTAGTTTTATTATGATTTTTTTGTTTATTTCTTTTTATTTATTTATTTAGTATTTTTTATTTTCTTATTAATTTATTTTTACTTTATTTATTTTTCTTTTTTTATTTCATTTATTAATTTTTCGCGTGTGTGTGTAAGAGAGAAAGATAGCGAGAAAACAAACAATCATTTCTTTAACACGCTGAATGCAAAGCTACGAAGAATTCGTAGCATATGAACTAAGTACCTGTGAGCTAGTTTCGATTGACTGGTACCTCCTCGGAATAATATCATATCAAATATCAGTGTACCACATAAACTAAAATCTGTACGAAAACAGCAAACCTATCACCTACGAGCTAAGACAAAATGACATGCTACGAATTATATTTCGTAGTTGGGAAGTCATGTTGATACGTAATCAAGCCTCACAAGCTGGGTATCATTTTAAAGATTTTCCGTTCTCTTTCAGTGAAAAAAAAAATACGTTTTGTCTATTTTAAAGAAATATTGCACTAAAAAAACGGTTCAATTCCCTTGGTCCAACTGCAAGCTTGCACGTTAAAAGAAAATCTCAAATAGTAGAGTATTCGGCTTTCAACAAAATGATCCAGGGTTCGAGACCCTGTTCTGTATTGAAGATGATAATTTCCAAGAAGACAAACGTGCTATTCGGCGGAAACGCCGCCATTTTGTCTCGCACGTAACGCTCATATATTTCATTAAAACGGAGTAACCTAAAAAGTTATGGATAAAGTTTTTTGTCCAAGAGGTCCCACACCAGTTCATGATTTCTTAACCAACAAAATTTCGCTCATTACACTTTAAAATCCTTACTTTTTAATGAAATACATGACTGTTACGTGCGGGACCAAATGATTTTTTTAGTGGAATGGCCCAAATGTGAATAGCTACAGTGCAAAAAAAAAAAACTGTTGTCTTTACAGAAAACACTGAAGGCAAAGGTACCAGTTCAAAACTGTAAAATGCTCAGTAATAACTAGCAATCAGTAACTACTGCAAAACTAGCTGTAAAATGCTCAGTAATAACTAGCAATTAGTAACTACTGCAAAACTAGCTGTAAAATGCTCAGTAATAACTAGCAATCAGTAACTACTGCAAAACTATCTGTAAAATGCTCAGTAATAACTACTGCAATTAGTAACTACTGCAAAACTAGCTGTAAAATGCACAGTAATAAACTGAATTTGCAATTTTAGTTTGACTAAAATTAGCAATTACTTCAGTTTATTACCATAAAATTAGCTGTATATACTGTAAAAACAACAGTATAATACTGGTAGCAGAGGCTCCAGTATTATACTGTAAAATGTACAGTAGAAAACTAAAATAAGCAATTTTACAGTTTATCGCTATGAAATTAGCTGCATTATACTATAAAAACAACATTTAATTTTTTGCAGTATAAGACTAGTTCCTAGATATTTTTCTTCTGCGCACGGAATTTGTAATGTAACTGTGTTAATGAGTTCATTGCAAATTACCCTTTTCTGCCTCAAGAATTTGGTTTAAAATATTTTTCTTTTTGCTGCATATTTCGCTTTCCGCGTAATTGCACTGTCATAATGTAGAGTAAATGTTCGCTTTGAACTCGGCATTGTTCAAGAAAATAACCCAGATTGCCTTTTCGAACAAACATAAAATAAGCGAGGCATTATTTTCATTCATTTCAGCTACCTCCCTATGATTAGGCGAATTTGAGCTGAACTACATAGCTAAAAAATATTTTTCAATTCGCTGCACATTAAATTTTTAATAAAGGAATGGCAACAGCAATTTCTATTTGAGTTTAATGAGTTTTATATAAAGCATTTTTCAAAAGTTTCTTTCTCATTATAAACAGCTTTAAACTATTTTAAGCACGCTAAAGAAAGGAAAGAATACGTTTGGGCTCTTGAAATAGGTTTTAGACATTCATTGTCCTTCGAACGATTGACCGAAGTAAACATGTTGATCTCGCAGTTTTACTATAGTACACTGCAAGGTTTCTTGACACTGGCGTCGTGACGTCAGCGTGGCGTCAGCCAAGGAAAAACGAGCTAGATAAAACGTCACAGCCTACTCGGCAAATTAGAGGAGATCCTTAATTGCTTGTGAGCTCTTATTGGCTCCGCGCGTAGTGACGTTTAGTGTCAACTTAAGTTGCTGTCTAGTATAGTTACTATTTACATTAGGCAATCGCAATTTTACTAGTTACTATTAACGTTGAGGGTGCCAGTTTAAAATTAAAATGCATAGTAATATAATGTAAAATTAGCAATTTTACACTTTATTACTGTATAGCAGCAATTTTATAGTTTATTAAAACAATTTTACAGTTTATTACCTCAAAGTTAGCTGTATTATACTGTAAAAACAACAATATAATGCTGGAAGCAGAAATTCCAGTTTAAAACTGTACAATGCACTGTAATAAAATGTAAAATTAGCAATTTTACACTTTATTACTGTATAGCAGCAATTTTATAGTTTATTAAAACAATTTTACAGTTTATTACCTCAAAGTTAGCTGTATTATACTGTAAAAACAACAATATAATGCTGGAAGCAGAAATTCCAGTTTAAAACTGTACAATGCACTGTAATAAAATGTAAAATTAGCAATTTTACCGTTTATCACTAAAAATTGCTAATTTTACAGATTGTTACAATAAAATTAGCTGCATTATACTGTAAAAGCAACTTTTTTTTTTTCAGTATAGAATTTTATTTTGTTGGGCAGCTAAATTAGCAATTTTTACAGTTCATTAGTATAAGATTTAGCTGTATTATACTGTAAAAAAAGCAGTACTACAATACTGGCAGCAGAGGTTCCAGTTTAAAACTGTAAAATGCACTGTAATAAAATGTAAAATTAGTAATGAACATTTTATTCTTATGTATTACTCTTCTCTGTATAAAACTTCAAAAACAACATCTATTTTTGACAGTGTATAAAAATGTTTTTAACGACGCATTATTTTGCTTCTTTTGAGCAAATTGCCTGTAATAAGTCATATTTCACCTGAACTAAAAAGATAGAAAAAAATATTTAAGTTCGCGAAATAGCTCATATAATGTTTCATTATTTCGTTGCCTATTAAATTTTTAATAAAGTGATGGCAACAGCGATTTCTATTTGAGTTTAATGAGTTTTATATAGAGCATCTCTCAGAAATTTTCAGTTCATTATAAACTGCTTCAAGCTATTTTAAGCATGCTCAAGAAAGAAAAAAAACATGTTTGTTTGAAATAGGTTTCATACATTTATTGTCTTTTGACCGCTGGGCTGAAACAATCTTCTTAGTCTCGCAATTTCACGTGGAATGACCCAATAATAAATTTAAAAAAAAAAATGTTTTTATATTTTTTAGTTCTATGTCTCATGATTTTCCTTGCAGTATAATACTTGAAGAGAGGAGACGGGGGGAGGGGTCTGCTTTTAGAGTATTGACATGAGCAGTGTAATAGTTAAAGTATGTACAGTCGACGCTCGTTATAACGACCACACGTTATAAAGTCCATCCTAATATAACGACCGATGAGAAAACCCCCAACTGTATCCCAATATACTCTATGTTCTACCTCTTGTAGCGACCACTCGTTATAAAGATCGTTTTCTGTAGGACGGAGACGGTCGTTATATCGAGCGTCGACTGTATTTAATTGAGGAAAAATCTGAAGTTATATACGCATACAGAAAGTTACTCCCTTGTAGGGAGAGCTTATTATATACTCGGATATCCGCGACAACTTCAATAAAAATAAATATTGTCGATACAGCACTGAGAGTTTATACAATTTTTCAATAATACAGTAGCGCGACCAGAGGGAGGGGGGCTCACAGGGCCCGTGCCCCCTTCCCCACCCCAGAATGCTGATTTGATTTTTCTTTTTTTTAATGTTCTTTATTATTGAAAAAAAAAAGAATTCGTCTTAAGAATACTGAGTGATTTTAAGGAAACAAAAATAACAGGGGAAAGTCTTAATATCTTTTAAAAAGAACTCTGGACATTGGTCATTTAATTTTGTGCCTTTGCCCGCCTATTAATTGTTTCATCCCCCTCCCCTTTTTTTAGTTCGTCTGAAAATAAGAATACGTTCAAAATGTTATTTTTCCGAAGACCCACCAAAATCATTACGGAGCAAGATGAATCCGAAGATCCATCAACCAAAATCCTTACGAGCAAGCGCCAGACTATAATTTCTAAAAGCACTGGTCACGAAATTGATTCGGTGCCCCCCCCCCCCCGTTTAAATTGATGTAATAACATGTTTTACTTTTGGGATTTAAAAGTAAGGAGAGAATTTAAATTTTTCTTTTTGAAATTAAATTTGATATTAACATCTTACTGTAGTGAAATTGAAATTGCTCAATTTTCTTTGCTCATTGTTTTCAGATTTGGTGCCCTGGGCCTGTGCCCTATATGTGCCCATGCCTTAATCTGGCCCAGTAAGGAGCATCTCGAATTGCGTTTCTTGGGTTTCAATTTCTCAAAACTTTCAGTGAAGACCCATCAAGCACATAAAAAAATCAAAAATCGTTTAATGTTGCATTTTTTGAGATTTAATTTTAAACATACTGCAGTGCCCTTAACGCTATCACAAGTATGATCTTAACTTAAGTGTTTCGGATTCGAGGAAGGAGTCCCAACCCCCCTTTCGCTGATATCAAAACCACAATTTCAAAAAAAAAAAAATAAGGCAGAGCATTTGAACTCATTCTCACCATACCATATAGGGTATAGTATAAAAACTTCGTTCCCACATACATCAAGGGTGCCCACAGGGGGGGGGGATTATGGCGCAAGTTGCGCCATCAAAATTTTTGGGAGGGATTTTTTTAAACTAATTTATTTATTTATATTTTTTATTCAACTTATTTTTTAATTTTTTTTAATTTAAATTATTTACGGATTTTTTAACAAAAATAATTCATTAATTCATTTTTTTAATTTAAATTTTTTATTTTATTTCTCCATTATTATTTATTTACTTACTTATTTTATGTGTGCGTGTGTGTGCTTGGAATGTGTGAAAGGGAAAAACAGCGATTCTATTCTGTGCATGATTCGAACTTTAATAATATATAAAAAAAATAATAGCAATAATTAAAATAAATAAATAAATAATATTCAAAAATAAACAAATAATATTTTAAAAAATAAATAAAATAAAAAAAGGGTTAAAAATAAAAATAAAAAGCTCAAGAGGGTGGTGAAAAATTTTTTGGGGGGAATTTGCGCCATTGAGTTTGGGGGGGACGGGCACCCCTGTTGGACTTTTATTTCAAGAAATCTCCAAGGGAGAGAGTTTAAATTCCGGGCAGATATCATCAAAAATTGTCCACCATTGCTTTTTTGAATATTCAATTATGAAATTTGTAAAAAGGGGGGGGGGGAGTTGTGGATGGATTTCGATTTTTTAAAAAATTGACTGGGGACATTGCCAGACCATCTTTGAGTTTCCTTACTATAAATAGGAACTATAAACACATTTATTAGACTTCAATTTCTAAACTTGCCACAGAGCCTCTCGTACTATTCTTCTCCTTAACATGCTCGAAAACTCTAAAACTACGCTTACAAAACTACAATTTGGATAATTTTCTACTGGTGAATCCCTCAAACCCCCTATCTGCCTCTCCCCCTCCAAAACTATAAACTGTATCTGGCCTTGCTTCCAACAACTTGAAAATCGTTTAAGGGGGACCAAGACGAAAATAACCTTAAAAAATTCGATTTTTTGCTTTTTATTTTAAAAAATAGAAGAGACGTTCTCCTTTCCGAAAATTTTCAAGTTATGAGTATTCCGGTAACAGAAACCCGTAAAATCGAAGGATCGCAACGTAAACAGAAAGGAAATATGCAAGGGGGGGGGGATTGTTTTCGCCGGTTTTCTCGAAATGTACTTTTTTGACGTTTAGGTACACTTTAAAGAAGTTCTACTATTAGTATATGTTTGAAACTTGGCACATGCTTCTAGTGAACCTAAATTTTTAGAAATCCTGCTGAATATTTTTTTGCAGAGGCTGATTTTGATGATGAAAATTTCGAAAATTTTTGAATGTTCAACTCTAAATTTTATTAAAAATTTTCAATTTGTAAAACAAAACTTAAATGAGGTTCTTGATATTAGTTAAACTGTTTTAGAAGTACAGAGAAATTTTCAAGTTAAAATTTTGTACCGTTTTTGAAAAAAGTGTACCTAACTGTCTATCGATAATATTGTCCTCGATAAAACTACATCTTAATTCAGGCAATGTTTAAAAATATTTTTTTAATGAAATGTTTTGAATAACACTATGATGTTCACTATAGTAGTTAAAAGGAATAGAAGAAAAATTCACTTCAAAATAATTATTTTGTAAAAAGTTATACTGGTTTGAAAAGTAACCAATTTTTCTGGATTTATTCAGCCGAGAACGTCTTGGTTCCAATAAGACTGCTCTTTTTTTCAACAAAAAAGGATAACAAAAGCACGTTGTATGATAGTTCCGAAAAATTTCAGAGGGGTTGTAAACCCTAAAAACCCCTCCCTTGTATACGGCCCTGCTTACTGTTCAATATTCCTTGCTTTTAAATTTCCCACTACATCTGAACAACCACCACAAAACCGTCCTCTCCCGAACACCACCAACAGACAGCCCTGAGCTTCCCCCGCAATTACCCAGAACCGATTCGAATCCGGAAGCGAAGCAGAGGAGGGGGGGGATGGGTATAAACAGCCTCAATTTTTGGTTTACTATACTTCACAGCAGCTTAAGTTGACAATAAACGTCACTACGCGCCGAGCCAATAAGAGCTCACAAGCAGTTAAGGATCTCATCTAATTCGCCAAGTAGGCTGTGATGTTTTATCTATCTCGTTTTTAATTGGCTGACGTCACGTTGACGTCACAAGGCCAGTGTCAAGAAACTTTGCATTGTAGTACAGGTACTATTTACACTGGGCAATCGTAATTTTACTATACTACACTGCAACCCTTCTTGGCAACACAGCATCGTGACGTCAGCGTGAGGTTAGCCTATGAAAAACGTGCTAGATAAAACGTCACAGTCTACTTGGCGAATTAGAGGAGATCGCTGGCTGCTTGTGACCTCTTATTGGCTCCACCCGTAGTGACGTTCAGTGTCAAGTTAAGTTGCATTTAGGTATAGTTACTATTACATTGGCTATATACATACACTGAAAAAAATAAACTGTTGTTCTTACAGTAGAATACTGACAGCAGAGGTACCAGTTTAAAACCAAAATGCACAGTAATATAATGTAAAATTAGCAATTGTACAGTTTATTACTTGTATAGCAGCAATTTTATAGCCTATTAAAACAATTTTACAGTTTATTACCACAAAATTAACTATATTATACTGTAAAAACAACAATAAAATACTCGAAGCGGAGGTTCCAGTTTAAAACTGTTAAATGCACAGTAATAAATTGTAAAATTAACAGTTTTGACAGTTCAATACTATAAAATTAGCTGTATTATACTGTAAAAACAACATTCATTTTTTACGGTGTAACTGCTCAATATTAATCGCTTTTAAAATTTCGCGCAACATCTGAACAATCACCACAAAACCGTCCTCTTCCGAACACCACCACCAGACAGCCCTGAGCCTCCCCCGCAATTACCCATAGAACAATACCCGCAGCCGATTCGAATCCGGAAGCGCAGCAGATGGAGGCCGCTTCGAATCCTTTGTCTCTTCTGTGGCCAGGCGATTAATTGTTTCTGTCCGGCGCTTCTGACCACTGGACATAAATAGCGCTCACCTCTCACCCCCTCTTTTGTGTGAGTTTTTCGGAACAAGTGTTCTTCTGGGTAAACAGCCTCAATTTTTGGTTTGGGGGAGTTTTGGAGGGGTTGAGTTTCTTACATGGGAGCAATTTCTAATGCGTGTGACAAAAAGCGTGGACAGATAGTGCTTGGTTAAGCAGTTTAAATCTCTGAAAAAGCCATTTTTAATTAATTTACTACGCAAAATAGTTAACCCTTTCCCAGTTTTGACCGTACACCATATAAGGTCATGGTTTTTTTGCCTTAACTAATTTCCCATACTGCAGTGAACTCTCACTTATACGCCGTCTCATTTATGCGTCTTTTTCACTTATACGACGATTTTGAATGGTCTCAGCACATTCCATAGGAATGTAATGATAGTATCGTTCGTTTATGCGTTGCTGGAAAGATAAATATTTCCCTTATGCGCCGAATTTCAAAATATAATTTATTTTCTTTAAAAAATAAGCATTTTTCTTCACTTTTCTCTTTAATCTTTCACCCTTTTTCGCTCACGGAAAGCATTTTTTCCGCATGAACTAGAGTTCGGAGAGGGACAATTATCTATTATGCATGGTTTAAAAGGGAACATTTTGTAATTAGGTATGCTACAATTTTTGTTCTCTCATTATCATTGCAGTTACGTTACAGTAATTTCCTAACTGTAGTAATATGTTCCTTTTGTATAGAAACATTCTTATTCATTCGCTCATTCGAACCTATGTTGCGTTTGAGTCCTTTAAATAGACTTGTTCACTTATACGTCTCTCTCACTTATGCACCTTTTTCTGTTGGTCCCTTGGGCTGGCGCATAAGTGAGAGTTCACTGTATCGTGCTAAACGCAGAAGTGGTATCTGCAGCTGAGCTCAAACTGAGATATTACTCTTTAAAGCTTTGCGCCACCATATATTTGATTCTTTCAGAGTTTTTTCAAAATATTTCTCGTTCTCAAAAAACCATATAATTATTCGTATTTGAAGTTAAAAATCAACGTAAATAAAGCACAAATAAGGTATAAAGTACAACAAATAGCTATTTCAAGGCTACAATGGAGCCCCTTCCTCAGTGCAAGAAGCTCAGCAAACAACATGAAAGCTGTAAGAGGACTGAGCGCGAAGCACGTGGGCCCCGGTATTTATAACAAATGGGGCAGTGCGCTTGAACTCACGACAGGAGCGGGAAAACACCGACCAATCAGCGATCAGCGAAACAGCCAGGAGAGCGAAGAAATGGGGAAGACAGCAAAGGAAAGTAGGGGAAAGGGAAAAAGCGCGGGAGAAGAAACACTAGATTATAAAAATTGCTTCCAGATGTCAGGGAAAAATGGAGCACTGGAAAAATCATTCACCAGAGAATGGGAATTTTTCCAAATATAGTAAGCTTCCCAAAAATCGAGGTCATAAACTGACGAACATTTACAAATAATTCTATATTTTATTCCTTTGGATATTTTATTCTATAATAATTCTATATTCTATATTATATATATATTTTACAAATAATATTCTATATTATATATATATTTTACAAATAATATTCTATCATATAATTATTTATTTAGGTAAAATACGTCACAAAAAGCCACCTTGTGGCGATAAATCAATTTTGTTAAAAGGTGCAGCTATGACTTTTGTGCCCAGCACGGCAGTGCCGTACAGGCAATCTGATTTCTAATTTGCTTTCAGTTCCGCCTGAATCTCTTCCATTTTTAGTAGCAAATTATTCGTACATGTGGCGATAGTTGTCCAGTAGATGAGAGTCTGCAGACTATTGCGTTTTATATTCTGATTAGTTCAAAAGCGCGTAAATGTAAGATGAATTAAAAAAACTGTAATAAAATATAGACCCCCTCAGAGCCCATATACCAAACTAGAAGCTTCTCTACGGCATACAGTTTGAGTTATGCGACATATATACATAGTACATACACACGCAGATACATACAAACACACGTAGATACATACGCACATACAAACGCACATACATATGTACGCACATACATACATACGCACATGCATACATACATACGCACATACATACATAGATACATACGCACATACATACACACAAACGCACATACATACATACATACATACATACATACATACATACATACGCACTTACATATACATGTATACATACACACGTCACGAGAAAACTCGTCGTTAAAATCTCGGGGGTGGTCGTAAAGGATTTTTCGACTGGTTATATGTTGGTCGGTACATACCCTAGCAGCATCATCTCATCGGCCGATGATCGGCCATTCATCGAAACCCGATGAAATTCTCATCGGCCGATGATCCAATATGTCTCATCGGCCGATTAGAATCCGAGCAGCAAAATCCGATGAGAATACGATGAGATTTGGAGCAATTTACGAGCAGAACAGTCCCGTGCCGAGGAATTTCATCGGGAAACTTGATCAGAAGGATATCGTTTTCCGATGGAATATAGCTCATCTTATTTTCATCGGGAAAGTTGATCGGAAGGATATCGCTTTCCGATGAAAAGTAGCTCATCGAAAACCGTGCTCGGATACTGATCGGAATGATGTCATCGTGCATTACAGGATCAGTTTACGAGGAGTTTGTTGATCGGCCGAGCAAAATCCGATGAGTTGATGCTACTTGGGTATGCACGTGTTGACAAGTCGAGAAACTACTCGACGTTCATTCGGGAGTGAGCGAAATCAAAATGTAGATCGAAATTTGAGTGATTTTTTTTTTTTTTCGCGATCACAATACTTCCTTTACTATGGAAAATGAAGTAAAAATGCACCAACACAAACCTTCATGTCAAATAAGCGAATAGAACCAAAAAAAAAAAAAAAACGAATTCGCCTCGCGTTCCGCATTGTCTCTCTTATCACTATCCTCCCCATTTTAACAAAATCAGTAGATACCTGAGGCATGCGCAAATTCGACAAGGTTCACCGTTTTAAATACAAAATAGTAATTCAGCCTTGCTCCGGTTAAAGAGCAGTAGATCCTTGTTTTGAACCAATTTGAATTTTTTAACTAAATAAATCGAAATCAGAACACATTGACCGCCATTAACAAAGAACACGAAATGGCTTACCTTGTGTTCTAACTACAGGATCAATCACAGCAATCACATCAATCGCCACTAAGCACTAGTTTTAGTATCCTAAAGAATATCTTCATTTTGCCTGTAAAAAAAGGGGGGAAATATTATTGTAAAGTGATTGTCTTGAATACAAAATACAATTTGTACTGTAAACAGCTGTTTGTTTATAGGTAATTCCATGGTAACAGTACTGCAAAAAGAGCTATTGTTTTTGCAGTATAATACTGGCAGCAGAAGTTCCAGTTTAAACTGTAAAATGCACTGTGATAAACTGTAAAACTAGTAAATTTACAGTTTATTACTGTAAAATTAGCAATTTCACCATAAAATTAGCGGTATTATAGTGCAAAAACAATAGTATAATACTGCCAGCAGAGGATCCAGTATAAAATTGTAAAATGCACGGTCATAAACTTTAAAATTAGCAATTTTAGTTTATTACTGTAAAATTAACTATTTTACAGTTTATAACCGCAAAATTAGCAATTTTATAGTTTATTACTGAACATTAGCTGTATTATACTGTAAAAGCAACAGTATAATACTGGCAGCAGAGGTTCCAGCTTAAAATTGTCAAATGCACGGTAATAAACTGTGAAACTAGCAATTCTACGGTTTATTACAGTAAAATTACTATAAAATTAGCTGTATTATAGAGTAATACAGCTAATAGTTGATTAACAGAGTACAGATAATAGTTGTAACAACACTTATTTTTTACAGTGTGCGTTACCGTCGCCTAAGCCAGAACTATGTGTTATGAGTCAGGGGCGTTCATCCCTGTTAGAGGGGGAATCCCCCTTAGGGGGTTCCCCCCCCAAACTCAATGGCGCAAATCCCCCCCTTCCCCATTTTCACAACACATGTGCTTTTTCTTTTTATATCTCTTTTTTATTTTATTTATTTATTTTTTTAATTACAACTTTTTTTTTCATGTTACTAATTTTTTAAAAGTACTAATTATGCGCAGGATGGAATCGCTGTTTTTCCCTTCCAGACATTCCCAGCGCGCACACACGCGAAATAAATAAATAAATGAATGATAATAAAGAAATAATTTACAGTAAAATATGAGTAATTTAAATTTAAAAAAATCAGTAAACAATTTAACTTAAAAAATAAATTAATAAAAAATTCAAATAAATAAATAAATTAGTTTTAAAAAAAATCCCCTCCCTAACATTTTGATGGCGCATAATCCCCCAATGTGCGCACTCCTAATTATAATTCTTTTCGCCAGCGTGTCCAATAAGTAACGGTCTTTGACCGTTACTTAGTGGACCACCAACAATCGGACTATTTTACAACTTATTACTGTAAAATCACCAGTTTTACAGTTTATTATCGTGCATTTCACAGTTTTAAACTGGAACTTCTGCTGCCAGTGATCAGTTTATTTTTCGCGAGGCAGCGAGCCCAGTCAAGTAACGGTCTTTGGTGGGTGACCAAATAGCGAAAGAATCCTGTAAACCGAATTATGATATAAATGGAAACATCTTCTCACTGACATAAGTCAAACAATGTAATCAATCCAGATGCGAATGATACCAAAGACATTTCTGAAGTTCCATCTTCACGGCTGGACAATAGTAGATGAACTCGAGAGAAGTTTTCTAAAATAATCATCATTGTTGAAGAAGCAAGTAACGAGGTTTCTGATTTCCCATAACAAAGAGCTATCGTGTTTTTCCATCTGCTGTTATGCTCTGGCTGATTTTAGACTGATTTGCTTTGACCTTAGTGTTGAGGTCAGAAGACCTTATTTTTGAAAATCCACCTACACCGAAAGTCGGTCTGAGAGAATGAACTTGAAGTATATTTATTTACATGATTTTATGTCACTTTATGGGATTTTGAGGGGTGTCTTCAGGTGTGGATACAAAAATAATGTTTAGAAAGGGCCTGGAAGAGTAAGAAAAGAGAAAGTGCTCCCGAGCTCAACCATAAAATTTATGAACAAAGTTCTCACACCTTTGAAATATTTCTCACTCCTGCAAAATATTTTTAAAGAGCCCTTAAGCCAAATAATCAACTTTAAGATGGAAAAATGTGACGTACTAATTTACTTTGAATGTAGGGGTAAAATATCCGCTTTAACATTTTAAGCCAACGTAACTACGTAACTTGCAGAGTTTCTTCGAAAATGGTATAATAATGCCCGGCGTTACTTAGGAACATTGTCATATAGTACACATAAATTCGGAAAAAAAAAAGGGAACGTTTCAAAACCTGGGAGCAATTCTTTGATGTCGAAAGTTATAATATTTAAGAAACATTTTCAATCATTTTTCCTTTCTTTAGCTCCTATAAGGTAAAAAAATGTATCTCATGATAACAGAAGCTTTAGTTAAAAACGAACCAAATCAGTACCAAAGTTCAATATGATACACATGTTCTAATTTTTCTAATTTTCGGACAGATATAATGGAAGCCTTCGCACCTTCGAACAAAAGCATTAGTATCAAATGTAACTCTAGAAAATCAAAGATAGCAAAACAATCTTTTCCAAAGAAAACTGTGATCACTGAATCTTGTCAATGTTCAGAGTCATTGACCACAGTTATATTTTGGCAGTGATTGATCTTGGCGGAGAAACGTTTCAGCCCGTTAGAGACACTCAAAAGTCACGCCAAGGTCAACGATAGGGATAACTTTAGCAGAGATCGGTTATTTACCTGTTGGTAGGGTTGGTTTAAAGGAAATGTTGATGGGGCAGCTCTGATCTAACATTTCACCTTCATTTAGGCGAAGAGAAGGAAGAAAAATATATTGAGCTTTTTTCCGTTAAGTAATACATTTGTTCTTTCTATTTTCGAAGTAAATTGTTACTTCACGTTAAAATGAGCATAATACTCTCAAAACATGATAAAATCGATGAAAATACATGTTTCCTAGATTCAAAGTTAAGAAAACATAACAAGTCTGTATTAAGCAAAAAAACACTTTACCTGTTCCATCTTGCATTTATATACCACATGCTTTTTTGTAATGCAAAATTTTTTTGGCACTTTCAGTTCCTTACCAAACACATTGCTGAATTCGAAATTGGAACCTTTTGCCTTCTTTTAAAATCGGACCATGATTAGCACAATTATGAAACTGAAAAGACAGAAAAGTGAATATCGCGCGTGGTAAGATCTTGCTTACTATCTTCAGTAACTTTTTTTTTTAAAGTTTTCTGTCTCTCAGCTTTTCAGACACACCCTGCAGCTATTAATGTAATGTACATTACTACAAAACCTGTAGTTCGCCCTTTATTGTTATAAAAGACCTCATATTTGTCACGATTTCATAATTGCATAAGTTTTTCTATAAAAAAAATGGTGGGAGCAATTTATGAAAGTTATAGGGGAAACGGTATAGTTTTTGGCCACTCAAGCGACATCGTATTTGTATGCTTGAAGTAAAAATAAATGTAATATGTCTGCATAAGTAAAAAATACTTCATGTGATACTATATTAACGTATTTTACTACTCATACTGTCTGCAAACACTTTTTCAAATATATTATTGGAAAAAAGTCAACGCAAAAACAAAAATGGTAAATTGATAGTAATTGGCCACCTTATCATAGTTATTAACCATGAAACCATGCAGTTATTGGCCATGTAAAAAATGCAGTGTTATACTGGATTATTCATATATATATATATATGGGCGATTCTCTGTAAACTGGTAATTGGCTGTCCAGACCAAGTATTTTAAAAATAATAAAGTTTAATTAAGTAATTATCGCTCTTAATACAAGAAAAGCATTAATACTTTGTGGGCCAATTGTATTTGGAGCGATAACAATTTAATTTTTTTTTCTAGAAATTATCTAAGCACCAAAAACACAGTCCCCTGACTGTCCGAATCCCATAGTTTAACTGTTAAAGATAGTATTTCAAAAAACCTATTAACACTACATAAATTTGGCAATTAATATCTAAAAATAGAATAATGAAGCTATATTTTTCTTATGAAATAAAGTATAATTACGTATTTCTAAAACTTAAAATTGTCAAGTAAATTCTGTCCAGAGTTTTTTCGAACAGTCCCCTGCAACAAATTCAAAGCTGTAATACGAAAAATCTATAACTTTTGCAAATTCTTTTTGGCATGAAGTTTAAAGTAATCAGTGTGAATTTGACGAAATCGCCGTGAACGGTGTTGAAACGCCACTTTGTTTAGTTCGAGAGCCACATTTGTGCTGAAAGTATGCATCGTGATCGTTGCGAAAACAGTCCTCTGGGAAGTGATTTTATTAATGGCAATTAGTTTAAATATGAAACATATTAGTTATTATGTCCACGATTTCTGCCTAAATTTATAGGTAGTCTTGAAACTAATTATGTTCCAATAGTTTTGCAGATATTACGCTACAAAGGGCAAAAATACAGCTACCTAGCACAGTCCCCTGCCTAGTTATACTAGGCAGGGGAGTAACCCCCTATCATGATTTATCAGAAAAACATAAACTTCAATTGGCCCTCTTTCAAACCAAAGTAATAGATTCATTTTCTGAGCAATAGTATTATAATTATACGAACATTTCAAAAAACCATGAGAACCATGATTTCGAGTGAAGAATGACGAGTTTACAGAGAATCGCCCATATATATATATTATATGTTTACATGAATGTAGTATACCCATTATATGAATATATTATACCATTGTATCAATATATTATAATACTATGCCATTCTATGAGTATTATACCATTATATGAAGGTATTCTGCTCTTAATTGAATATATTTTCCCTAAATTAAGTATATTATAACATTATAGCATTGAATATATTTCTCCATCTTTCCTTTTTTATTTTTGACTTCTCCTTACTTGTTTTTGTCTTCGTTAAAGCATTTTTTTCCCGTAATTCTACTTGTCCATTCCGTTTTCTTTTCTTTTCTTTCACACTTTTCGCTGATTTTTCTTGTTCTTTATTTTAAATAGCTGCTCTAAAACTCTCAGAAATTATGAAGAATGGTTTTTTGTCTATCCTACTTATAAATTTTCGTTCATTTTTTTGACGCATTTTGTTGGCAATTATAGACAAATTTGCTGCAATGAGTGGTTTCGTTTGAAGTAGATGACATACACAAATTTAGAGGAGTTTTCAGAGGAGTTATAACAATTGTTGCTGCTGTCACACTTTCTTCACTGGTATGATTTGCTGTTGTAATATACTTGCAGTCAGTATTTCAGTATTGGTAGAGATATTTTGAGAAAGATCATTCTGAAAAAAAAGCACCAAATTTTTTATAACGGTCATACATTATTTAAAATTCCCTCCTCAAATTTCGGTGCTTTTATCTTGTTGATCATTTCGCCTTCAAAGTTTTTTTGAAAGGGTTTTAGAGACTTGCGCTTGTTTCATACATTAAACTCTTCATCTGGTTTTTCTGTTGCTAAACACTTAGAGTTATCAGTAGCATTCTTATCATCGGGGCCATTTACTATAATTTTCTGAAAATATTGCAACAGTTATTGGCCACAGCAAAATTATAATTTTTAAGAATATATTATTATATTACACCTCAAATTCACTTAATAGGCATCACAGCTATACATCTCATAGGATTTTAAAGGCTGAACACATCGAATTCTTTTAAAATGTCTCATAAAAATATCTAGTCTTAACGTTTTCTTAAGAAAACGACCTGTTTTTGTTAAGGCTCCAAGAAATCACAAATCACAAAATGACTTAAATCACCTAGCGCAAACTCGTTCATATATTTTAAACGCTTATTGAACATGCTACCTTTACATACTTTTTAATCTTTTATGGTTAAAAATTAAAAAATATTTAATAAATTTTTTATTAAATATTTTTTAATCTTTTAACCAAAAAGTTGCTTGTTTTTTAGTATCACAGTTGAATCGGCCAATAACTGTATGGTGGCTAATAACTATACCATTTCCCCTAGTTTACATTTTCGCTTTAACCCATTATGCTTAGCGTCCCTTTTTAGGGACGGTCCAAAAAGTGAGTCTGAATTTTCCAAAAATGAACATTTCAACCAAATAATTGTGTTCAATTATTACTTTGGTATTGCTTCAATTCTGTATTGACAGATTTCAGCACATAACCGCTGTAAAATATGATCTGTAGCCATTTGATTATGATCTTTATCAAAAATTACATCGTTCACGATCTCAAGAACAAAAAGCTAAGTTTTTAAAGTTATTAACAAGTAAATCTATCTGTGTTTGATATATGTGCTACTTTGATAGATGTTTTAGTTTACCTTTTTTCGCAATTTTGTAAATTTAATTTTTTTTAGGATTTTATAGCAATTTAAGAACGTCCCTAAAAAGGGACGCTAGGCACCAAAGGCTGCATTGTTTAACCGTTGCTGATTTCTTACTTAGAATCTATAATTTATATCAAAAGAAGTTAGTAAATGTTTTTAGAAAAACAGATAATAATTGTCATTTTTAAAACTTATTTTATTTTAAAAATCTAATTAAATTAAATTAATTAATACATAAACTTAATTATACAACGTTCATAAATATTTTCTCTTCTTTTGTTTTTCAATTACAAAAAATACTCAAGGTAAATTTTGAAAGAAAGCTATTTCAAAAATGTAATTCTTTAAAACACTAATTATTCGTTGTATTTAATTACTTTTCCATTATTTATTTAGGTGTTTATTATTGTTCAGTCTGACTGTTGAAGAAGCCCTAAGCTGTTTCAGAAGCTTAGCATTTCACCTTGATGAAGAATTCAAGGATTGCATATGTGTCTGTTGTTTGGAAAGGGGGGGGGGTTGCAGAATTAATTTCAGAATTCCCTGAGGATGCCAATTTTGATCTCTACTGTGACAATTTATTTACTTCTCTTGCGATCCTACTTGATTATTTGTCTCAGAAAGGTTTTGTGCAAGAATCGGATTAAAAAATGCTCATGAACTAAAGTTACGTTGTTCAAAAAAGAAAAGAGAGGAAGTTTTGAATAAATGTCGATGACAGGTAAAATAATATTACGTTGGTTCGGTGGAATAATAGCAATGTCATAACTATTGCATTGAATCTTCATGGAGTTCATCCTATTGTAAAGGCTAAGCGATTGTCCAACAGCGAAAAGAAAGTAATTGAAATTGAT